>QVOB01025178.1:0-10055 GCA_014839585.1 Pseudomyrmex concolor
CATATGCAATTGAATCAACTATTTATTTTTGTGGCAGCCCGTGACGTCAACTTTAGTTGAAGCAACTCCATTTTTTTTTCTGTGTATATGGATTTAAGAATTGAAAATTTCAATTCGAAAACAATGTGTAAGAATTTACACTTTTAAAATATAAATATATTTATAAATATAAATATGTATAAATATATTTAAATATATATTTATTCGCGAAGACATCCAGCGATCGGCTCTTATCACTTGTGAAATTTCATTACTATAGTTTTAAACTCATACGAACCTTCAATTTCTTAATTCATTATTATATAACTTATTCAAAAAACAGTAGAATTTTAATATTTTTAATATAGAAACGTTTAAATAAACATCTTGTGGAAAAGTATTGTGTAAACTACGCTTTGCACGTGTAAATCTTGCAGAATTTCCAGTCGCTCGAGAAACTGCATCAACAAAAGAAAACGCTTACGAAAAGCACTCACGCCCGGAAAAAGAAGAAGAAGAAGAAGCAGCAGCAGCATTCAAAACAGTCCGCATCGAGCAGTCTGGACTCGTATCTGAGCTTTGTCAGCAATTCCAGACCAAATTCCGGATCGTTGACCAGTTCTTCCGGCGCACAAATCTCGTCGAGTCAATCGTCGTCGAAATCATCGCACGACTCTGACAAATCAGCGACTAAATCAGAAATTTTCACATTGAAGAGAAAGACCGAACGTGGTCCGCTGAAAGTGTCGATTAACGAGACGGCGGAACTGATCGAAGATCGCAATGAGAAATTGTTCAGTAGCGACGAGCAGTCTCGCAGCGAGGAACGCGAAGATGTATTGCAGAGCGACGACATTGTCACTGCCGAAGAGTGAACAGAGAAGCAGCCGATAATTTTTAATTACTCACAGTTACTTTAGATTATAAGGTTTATTTATTTGATATGATTATAATCCCTTTATAAAAGATACTTAAATCGTAAATCATTCACTCTCTTTATAAAAGATACTCTACATATCCCTTTATAAAAGATACTTTCATAAATCACTCAGTCGTGCACATACACGCAATTACAACAAACATTTTTTTGCATAAATATAAAATTAAGAAACTCGCTCTTCATACATTATGTTTTTTTTTTTTTTTAACAAATTTTGCAACATGGCTCATTTGACTTGAATTAAAAACATCACATGAAAAACTCAGAGTATGTTAGAATGGATCACATCGGCAGTAAGACATTTCAGTCTTAAGAACAGTGCAATAAAAAATAATTAATGTACAACATATTGTATTTTGACTTCGTATCTTCGCGATAAAGGAGGAAAATCTCGGATGCAAATTTTCCCCGTCCTAATCCCTCATGGTATTGAGAATCCAGTCCATGTAATAAGCAACCCTTGTGTAGACTCCGGGGAAACCTTCTATGCCGCACTGCTTCAAACCGTAACTGACTATCCCGTGTTGAATGGTGCGCACTGTTTTGCCGTATATACCGAGTGCTTGCAGAGGCCCGCCGCTGTCGCCCGCGCAGGAGTCCACGTTGTTTCGACCGCCGGCGCAAAGCTGCTTGTGCCAGATCTGAGTTCTATCCCTGTACGCTTCTTGACACCGCGCCTGGGTAACCAGTGGCAACTTCGCTTGCAAGAGATCCTGACTGCGCGGACCCAGTTCCGTCGAGCCCCAACCGGTCACTATGGCCTGCAAAACGAAGTTCGAGAAAAATTGAAAAAAGAAATACATCTTCTTATGTAAATGGAAACAAAAATTGAATATCAAAGATTGCACACGTAAAATACCAGACTCTTACTTTTTTTTGATTCAGCATTGCCGCAGGACCGTAAGGTAAACAAATCGGTCTGACACTCAAGGGTCTGAAATCTATCGAATCATTCAATCTGATGAGCGCGATGTCGTCTTGCAACCGCGCTGTTGTGTAGTCCGGGTGATAATGAAAACTTTCTACAGTGAAATCCTGATATCGCTCGGCACATACGACCTCGAGTCCTTTCTCGTCGAAGTCGCAATCGCGTTCCTTGCTTATATCGTGATCTCCTACTCTGACGCCTATCAGTCTGATACCTAAAACGTAACACGAAGTGCGTAAAAAAAAATGAATTTCGATTCTAAGATATATGTGTGTAAATAAAAAAAAAAAAAAAAAAAAAAAAAAACTCCGAGATGATTGTGCCGCCGCAACGGAATTCCGGATTCCGTTTTCCGGTGTTGTACGCGATCAACGCCATCCACGGGAACTCGAAGATTCCGGTTTTGTTGCCACCGAATATTTTCATCTCAAAGATCGGTCCGCAAAGTTGATGATTCAACAAACGTAGATTCCGATGATTCGTGACGTCCGGCGGAGCAGGTTCGTTATCCGGATCTCTCGTTGCCTCTGTTATTGGCTGCGTTATTGTTGATTGCTATGAGATTAATGAGTCAACAATAAAACAAAGAAATTACATCTCACACTTCACTTGTTGTTTTACACCTAGAAAGAAGTTGAGTTAAACAGCAGTTGCTTTGATGCGTCTATCTATAGTTAACATGATGTATTTACATATACATATATGCAATGCTACTGACGCATGACGCACAATTATACGACTCCAGAAACATATATAAGTCGGATATTTCCGCGAATTGATTGAAATAACGCGCTATCAGAATTTTTATTTCAGACAGAATGTAATTACAATAAGAGAAGAAACTTCAATCGTGTGTGTGTGTGTGTGTGTGTGTGTTCCTCTGATCTTTGTATTATTTATTTTTTTATTCATTGCACGACGATTTGCATCAGTCTGATCTAACAAAAGTTATTGGAAAAAAAAAATATATACATATATATGTATTTCAGTAAGAAAGAATTTAATTTAAATAATTAGGTAAAATCTGGAATATATATACATGTATATATTCCAGATTTTATAAAAACACCTTCGTTCCTCAAATGTATAAGGACATTATACCGCAATATAATACGTGAAATTGAAGGCGAAAAAACCTGTTTCTGTTATTTCAGAAAGAAGATTATGAAACATGGTTTGCAACATATAACGCATTTTCAGCACATTTGCTTAAAAAATATATAAAATATATGCAACAATATATAAACAAAAGAAAATATACGACTTTATTAACAATTTAACTCAAGTAAATTTTTATTATTGATTAAATGCGAAACGCTTTTTAGATTGAGATAATAATGCAATCTTACCTCTACGTTCACGCAGCAAACCAGCGGGTCTTTGTTTTGGAAGCCACACTGAGCGTTTCTAAGAGTTTGTAATGCTTGTGCCGAAAGCGGTCTCGAGCCTCTCAGAATTGCAAGAATGGGTGCACAGTTGCGAATATTGATGCAAACGGCGCGCCGATCCGAGCACTCATTTTCTACAGAAATAAGTAATTATATAAAACACATTTTTTTTAAATTATTCTAACCAAAATACATAGTGCTATTGATATTAGAGAAATTAACGTGAAAGAAAGAAATCCGAAAGTAAATCCATTACCAGGAAGAGAAGGAGAAATAAGTTTGTAAGTGGCAAGATGATCGAAGCACCAAAAAATAATATTTAATGAGCTACTCACGTGCGTTAATTGTTGATAGAGCGAAGAGAAAAACCAGCAGGCCAATAAACATCATATTTTTCATTGTTATAGTTCTTCAGCGATTTCGCTTTGGAACCGATACTTTCAGCGTTCGTGTCGAAAAATATATTTTTTTCTTTATCAAAAGTTTATCGCTACAAAAAGAATCAGCACAAACAAAGAACTCGTATCGCGCTCTTCGGAGAACGACGGTC
The DNA here is from genome assembly GCA_014839585.1 of Pseudomyrmex concolor. Classification (NCBI taxonomy): domain Eukaryota; kingdom Metazoa; phylum Arthropoda; class Insecta; order Hymenoptera; family Formicidae; genus Pseudomyrmex; species Pseudomyrmex concolor. The sequence goes on from QVOB01025178.1 coordinate 3,786, forward strand.
GCAATGGTTCACCGTCGTCGATCTATCGCGTCGAGATCGGCACAAATACTGACTACACCCAAGTTTGTAGTCGACTGTCTTCTCTCTTCGCTACCCACTTGGAGTCTTGTAAATCCGTTAACTCGTGAAAAGTAGTGGGAACGCTTACGGAACGACAATTAATTTCCTTGTTGCGATATGTTACCGCTCGGCTTATTGACGATGTTTAATATATCGCGAACTTGCGGTTTGCGATGTTCCGCAAACGTCGGAAATGCAGAAGGCATTTCCTTTCGGGAAAAGATTTTGATGTGCCGTGTTGGGGGAAACGTCATTCTCGTCATCGACTCATCGTCATTGCGAAACTCGACATTCATACCTCTAGCGCATTTACGACACCTGAAACTTCCTGAAAGTATTATTTTAACGCCCGTCGTTCTTCTTTTTCTTCGTAACCCTAACGGTGATTTTTCTCTTTATCTCGAAGAGACCATGGACGTCATATCTTTTACATTATCATTCTACAATCTTCTTGGAATTTCCGACGCATGCTGCTAGATTTCTTTTTTATAATTTGCGCAATAAGTGCGTCTCGCTGTAATCGATTCACTAACGAGGAAGTCCTCTAAATGAACTGCTATTTAAGAGGAAAGATGAGAGTCTCCGGAATCTCTTTTCTTTTTTTTTTTTTTCATCGACTTATTTGTAAAATATTTGTCGTCATCGCGTTCGTTTTGGAACACCGCGGTACGTCAAAACTGTATATATAAATAATTCACACATCGAAAAGATTATTACAATACGAGCAAATAGTTTGCGATTACACGCATCGAATCGATCAATGTGAGTTTCTTTTTCGCAATCATCGTAATTAAAAAATCAAAAAACATTAGAAATTATTTACGAAAATGACGACGGTTTCTCGATGATGCTTTTTAATCTTGGGAGACACTGCGCAATAATATTGTCAATAATAAATAACGCTCGATTTTCGCAGCAACGCGCGTGATAACCCGAGAGCAATATGTGAAGATTACAAAAACGTATTTCGTAATCATATATTAGTTTTTAAACATATCCGTATTGCGATGTGATTTTGCACGTTTTTCTTGTAAAGAGAGAGAAATTACGAGAGAAATTTTTAATATTTATTCATGCAGGTAAATGAAATCATTGATACAAATAAGGTTTAACATTTTACAATATTTATTTTTATTAGTGCTGTGTTTAAAAAAAAAACATAAAAAAAAATATTTTCAGTATTTTATGTACACTGACGTTCTTACAAACTAATAATGTTTACAATATCAAATCTCGTTGGTAAATATTATAAATGTTTTTTCTTCTAAATTTTATACGCAATCAACTGTGCGCGCGCGTGTAACACACACAAAAACTCGTCGAATCAAACTCGTTACTATAAAAAAAAAAGGCGGCAATCTTGTCGTAAATACATAATTTAAAAAAAACGCATGTAAAATATGAGCAATCAAAGCGTCACTTAACTATAAATCTCTCTTTGATATTGATGAGTATATTCGTCATTACATAGAATGTGTTTTAATAGAGTAATAAAAAAAAGTATCGATATTTCTTTCAGTTCACTTCGGTTCACGTGGCGTAGTTGATAACACCGTTTTATCTCCTTTAACGAGAAAAAAGTCTTTATCGAAGTAATATGCAAGATCTATCTTGCCCCGCGCAAATGTTTCCGTCGCATTTTCATTCACGATCTTATTTTGCTAAGAATCCAGGGAACGAAGTCCGCTACTTTGGTGTACACGCCCGGCCAGCCCTGTAGACCGCAGGGCGACGGTCCGAAGGATACCACGCCCACGGATGTCCATCTGCCGGTTCCGTCGGAGAGTCTCTCGATGGCCATCAGCGGGCCGCCCGAGTCACCTCGGCACGAGTCCTTGCCTCTTTGACCGCCCGCGCAAATCTGTCCCTGTCCCAATTGAACGCCGGCGTTGCTGTAGGTCTGAGCGCATTCAATTTTGTCCGTCAGCGGTAACGACAATTTTAGCTTCACGTTTGAGGACACGCGGTTCTCCGTCCTACCCCAACCGGCCACGAAGAGTTTGCCGTTGATCGTTGAGTTCGTCGGCAAGCAGATGGGTTTGATGTAAGTGGTGAAGCGCACGTCGTAACTTAGGCGCAGCAACGCGATGTCGTAACGTTGATCCTGGGAAAACGGCTGATAGTTCTCGTGAGCGATCTGCTCCTCCACGCCGACGGTGATCGGATCGTCGGCGCAAATCTCGCTATTCACGTCGTCCTGCACGCAATCCTGTTCGGTGTCGGTGTCGTATTCGCCCAGACGTACGCTGCTCAGACGATAGGTTTTCGGCAGATCCTTGCCCTTTACGCAGTGAGCCGCGGTCAGGACGTAACGCTTGCTGATCAGAACACCGCCGCACAACGTGGACCTGCCGTTCGCTGCAACGTCATTTGGAAGATATTTAACGCGGCGGTTTATAACTCGCAACTTCTTATGCGTTACGTTGCAAATCGAGAAACGTTTAACATTATTATTGTACTTTATATATAACAAAATTAATTTGCACTCACGTTTCTGGTATTCCAACAGTGCCATCCAAGGGAACTCGCCGAGGTCGGTGCGTTCGCCGCCGACGATTTTTTGCGTCAAGTCGCGACCGCAGTTCGACGGTAGCAGGGGATGATTGATCACGTCGATTTGTTGTAAATTTTCGTTAGGATTGAGAGTCATTGGATTCTCTGGATTCACCGGATTTTCTAGATTCACCGGGTTTCCTGGATTCACCGGGTTTCCTGGATTCACCGGATTAACATCAACATTTTGAAAATTACTCGTCTGAGGAATCGCGCTTGCGCCGCCGATGCAGCACACCATCGGATCTCTGCCTTGGAAGCCGCAATGGTTGCGTCTCAGATAGTTTATGGCTTGATCGCGCGATTGTTGCAGGATATTGGCGACCATCGAACACTCGCGCGCGTTTATGCAGGTGCCTATTTGACCCTCGGCTCTGCAGTCCGTTCGCGAACTTTGATACTCTTCAAGAGAAAAGAACGAAATGTCAGAATGAGAAGGGAATTGCGCGACAGAACTAATTTCAATACTATATTATCAAAATGTTATCTTCTGCAACAGTTTATACGTAACAAAAAAAATTACATCATTATATTTAATATAAGATTCTCCGACGAAGTTGGAGTCAATTTCAACTTTATATCAAGAATGTAAAAACCACGACTTTTTATTTATCGTAAAAACTATCTTTTGAGGCTGATTTCGTGTAACAATTTACATACCAATGTTTTTTGTTGTTTGCCATTATCTTATTACTATAAATTTAGAATCGTATAAATTCTGTCATCCAGAATTTCCGGTTTTTCTAGACAAGAAACTAAAATATTCTTTTCGCAAATCTCAAACACGCGTTTGTTTTACACAATTCTTGATAAAGTTGATAATTACCTATTAAAATTATAGAGAAAATGAAGAGATTGCTGACAAAATATGTAAATTATTGTCAAACAATCTGAGAAATTGCTTGTATAAAATTGTCGCGGGAATTCGTCGAATAGCAAACTTGTGGCGCAAAATCGAACGAGATGATGATTTCACACGTGTTTTACCATCGCGTTGATTATGCTTGTTTTGTGATTCCCTGCGTCTTTCATTAATTCGATGATGTAACACAAACTGCCGCACATCAACTCGAGAGATGGGAAACTCTGACACCTCGTCTTTTGTTTTCGCGGAAACACGTCATAAATTGACAACAACGCGATATCGCGAACCCGGACAATTACATTGCGCGTCATGCGATATAATTAAGCTTTGATTATATTAAATTCGAGATGAGAGAGATTATATATCGGAGTTTCATGTATATTTATCAAATCAAATCAACAATCATTAATGTGTGTGAGAGATATGTACGTCAGATTATGTATATGAGAGAGATATTGTATAGACTTGAACGCATCCAACGAGTCTTCGTTGCGTGCAAAATAGAATAAAAGACAGAAGATATATTGAAAGAGATATATATATATATTTTTTTTTTTTTTTTTTTTTTTTTTTTTTTTTTTTTTTAAGATTCTAATGTAGTCTTTCTTCTTCCCGATTAATTCGCTATGTAATTTTACTTATATGTTATAATTGATCATCACTAATGACCTTGATGAACTCTCGTTACTTTGCTTCGTCGATTTTGCGCCGAACGACACACAAATATCAGAATCACGTTTCTAGCAATATCAAAAGAAAGATTCTTCGATAAAAGAAGTGATTATTTTTTTGCGGTTGTACACAGAAAAAAATTGTAATACACAACTTCACTTACGCGCATCGATGCAAACGATCAGTAACACCGAAAAGTTGAAGAGAAAGAACAACGTCGATTTCATCGACATTGTCGACGAATTTATTCGAAAACTCGTTATTGTCAACAGAAAGCGACGAGAGAAATGATCGCAGCTCGACTCCGACGACGGCGAGGACTCGCTCGATCCTGGCAGCTTCTTCTATTTTATGGCCGTCCTAGCGAAGATCAGAACAATGACTGCATCAACTCTGACGGTGGTGTCCGTGATAGAGTGACCGGCGTCAGGGTCAACAACTGTCCCCACCAAGTCATCGCATCAACAGACTTCGCGTACTTTGCGAATTATCAGGAGCGGACTGACCGCGAGTTGAGGAAAATTCTCATGCTTTCGTTATTCGGATGATGACAACATCAAGTAATATTTGAAGTATAAAAAGTAACAGTAGGTCAATAAAAAAAATCAATAATAAATCCCAACTGCGCTCGACTTTTAATTTTTAGCAATCTTTAATTTTTAGATAATAACGATAATTTCTTTTGATTCTGTATAATTGCGATTGTTTCACGTGAAACCAGAAATGAGATACACAGAAAACAATGTTTATACAATTGCACAAGCTTATGTCATATTGTTGTTGATGTTTTGAATGTTGCTATCTGTGGGTCTGTACCGGTTTCTGGAAATTCCCGGGATAATTCCGATAATCAATCTTTTTTTTTTTTTTTTTTCGTAACATTGTGTCAGATGACCAACGCTTTTCTTCGCTTTCTCGTCAACAATTAGTTTTTTCCTCTTTCGGATCAAAACTCTGTTAAGCTTGTTAACAGATAAGTCGGCTCGGGTACTGAAAGATCTAAATGCGCTACTATCTTGTCGTTAGATAGTATCTTCCTCGTTTTTCCTTCGCGATTGCGGATTTTAGTAAATAAAACGTGTTCTAACATGTTACGACAAATTATCACATTAAATCTGTTTTTTTTTTTTTTTTTTTTAAATAGTTTAACGTCTTGTCTTAATACATGCATTATTGTCTTGTATCATTTATGTCTTAATATAAATTATACTTTATATGTAGTAAAAAAAAGTGTATCAGTTTATAGGCGAAAAATTCTAATATGCACGTAAAGATCAGCTCACGGCGCGCTTTAAACAATTTATATTTAATTGAATAAAAAAACATCACACATCAACGAGACTGGCTGAAGATGATCTAAACTAAAGATTGAAAAACGTTCCATTGAGTTTTATGTACATAAAGTTATTTAAAACGACCGTTTAGATCTTGGTTTTAAACGTCAAATTTATCTTCAGTTTATATTTACATTAAATAAACGAGGTTTTACAGAAAATACTCTGATGATCTGGTAAATTGATAATCCGTTTTGGATTCAAGCTGTATATCCCCGCTATTCATTACAATTACATACAATTACGATTGCGTTTTAATGTGCTTCCGCGTAACAGTGATTCAATCGTCGACAAGCTGAAAGAGAGAGAGAGAGAGAGAGAGAGAAAGAGAGAAAGAGAGAGAAAAAACCAGAGAGTTAGAGGCTGCGTGAGTGTTCGGCGTAATCTAGATCTGGCGAAGCAAAACGGGAACATCCTCGATTTTTTCCGGCATGTCTGGTAACGTGCATCATCATCCCGTATGACGCGAGTCTCGCGGAAACGTGGGAATATATTATGCGGTCGCAGGAAGATTGCAATGAGCAATTGAAATATATCCATACGCAAAGATTCTTGGATGTATTTCGAGAAATAATTTAATTTCTCAATATATTATTCCAACTAAACGTTATGATTCTTTTAATGCACGTTAATAAAGTAATTTTACGTTTCCACACAAATAATCGCACGGGAGATTAACTACACCGCACGGGAAATCCTGCACAGAGAGAACGGTTTCTTTAGATTTAACAAATTTTGTTAAATCCAAAGAAATTAATTTCTTTGGAATAATTTCATTGGAAATTT
>QVOB01025209.1:0-12637 GCA_014839585.1 Pseudomyrmex concolor
AGAGAGAGAGAGAGAATTTAGAATTTCCGCCCGTCTCGGTATATATAAAGCTTCCAATTAATATTAATTAATTCATTACGCCGTGCGCTACTATCGCCTATAGTAGCTATATCGTAGTTTCTATATTGTAATATACGCCTAGCCTAGTTTTATCGATAATTAATATAGTACGATGCTGGATCCTCTGATAATACTTGTTTAATAGCAAGGAGATCTACTTTTAGCATATTTTCCTCCTTTTTTTTTTTAGTTTAGTTATTTAGCTTTATTGCCTTTCTCACTGATTCTGTATGTTTTGGACAGCTTATAATTAAAGAGACTTCCATCGGTCCTTGTCCCCTTTCCCCGCACGAGTGATAATACCGTAATACGACGCGATTCTTTGTCCTATCCTTCTCGTTCGCGCGTCCTGTGTATGTGTGTGTGTGTGTGTTGTTCGTTCTATGCTAGATATTATTATTTTTTTGTTTTCACTTCGTGATGTTCAGCGATACAGTCGCGCTCAACCCGCAAAACAGAACTGCTCCGAAATTCTGTGTAAAAATTGAAAATTTTCGAATCTGATATTAGAAATCTGTTTGAAACTCTTTTTCGAAATCTTGTTTCTAATTTATTTTTTTATCTTATTAATACGATTTTCTTTTTTTTTTTTTTACAGATAATTGCACAAACAATTTTCTTTTTTCCCGTAAAAGTTGCGAAGGTAAGAAAAAAACATCTTTGAATTCTTATCAAAAAATTGGATTATTCTCACGTGAAATTTTTCTTCGAAAACGAACTGTAAAAAAAAAAAAAACAACATTCATATCTGCGCAAAACAAATCGATTCGCTTCGAGTTCGTTACGCGTTGTAATCCAATCGGGGAACAGAGTACCGACACATTTTTTTTCCACGCGCTCATTATTTCCATTCGTCGTTATCGGAAGTCGGGGAGAGCGACGGGAAGGGGAATGATTCGTGTCTTCGCGTGATACATAATATAATCTGCGGGAAGTGTCTGTAGCACCGATATTCTCCGTGATATTCCATGCGAATTCGTCATCAGACCGCGTTCTCGTCGTCGTCGCATGTAGAGTGCGGGCATGGAGTGCAAAACGTAAAAAAACGAACAAACGGGTTAAAAGCCGCGAATTGCGATCGTCGTCAATTTTCCTTCGTCGGTTCGTGTTTTATTGCGAAAGAGGGTGAGAGGGGCTTTTTTTCTCTCCCGCAAAAGAGTGTCACGACGTTCGCGAAACACGATTCTTCGAACACGAGCGCGCCAAGAGCGAGATATGGGCTCCCGCTCCCGTTGTTTTTTTTTTTTTTTTCGGTCAAACTCGTCGTCGTGTATAAACGCTACCTTAGTGGGAAAACGGAGTAGTACGCTACTTCCAGTTATATACGATTATCATACACTTCAGCCGGTTCAGCAGCCGCGCAAAACCGTCTCTCTCAAGTACGGTAAGATATAGAAGTATACAAGTATATACACGTATGTACAGCAACGTTGAGAAGGATGATGATCGTGTTGTTTGTCTCCTTCCCGAAATGTCGAATCGCATGCACTTCCGTTGAAGAGAAAGAAACCAAAAAAAATCAAAAAGAAAGAAAGAGAAAAAAAGAAATCGATAAAACCCAGTCGAGAAAAGGAGTTTCAATGACAGAGTGAGAAAAGGCATGCTGCCTTCGCTGTTATTGATCTCGCGATTCGGCCGAGGAAGGAGGAGGAGAAAGGGCTATCGATTCCTCGCCTGCCGGCTCGGGGAGTACGCGGTTAATCACGTGAATCGCCAATTATCGGAAGTATTACGTTTGCGAACTTAAACTCGCGCGAGTCGAACTTTTCTTCGACGATCAACTTCCTCGCAGGATCTAAAAACTTTACGAAGTAAAAATAGTATATTCTCGTGGATTTTTATTTTTGCTTTTTTTTTTTTTTTTTTTTTTTTTTTTTTTCCGAAGATCTTGCGGAAATGTGAATTTGAATAATTAATGGATGAGAGGAAGGAATTGACACTCATCCACTCTCGGCCGAAACGAAGTGAAGTGGGTGAGTAACTCGTTTTTTTTTTTTTTTTCTAAGATAAAACATGGCTGATTGGATTTGATCGTGAATATGTCAACTGCGGTCGAGAGGCACCGGGTTACGACGTAATCGCGAAACGTCGTTGAGATCGTGGCTAATCGAAAGATAAGTTAATCTCATGTGTGATTTCTTTTTTGTTTTTTTTTTTGTTTTTTTTTTTTTTTTTTTTGTGCTGAAATTCGATCGAGATCTTCGATACGAGACTTCGCTACGATCGCGCGATATTCGATGCGTTAAATATAGTAAACGCACTGTTACACACCGCGACTTTTTTTTTTTATAAAGGCAAGTAGTAGCATTTCTCTTCCTCTTTATATATATATATATATATATATATATATATATCTCTTCCGATTCCGAAATGTTCGAAAACAAAAAATTATTACTAATACGCACTTTCCCTCTCAAGTCTCTGAGAAGAAAACAGACGAATTAAAAGAAAGAAATTTTCGATTTCTCTTAATTCCGTCATTTTTCCACAGAAATCCAAACGAGATTTCCTGAATTTCTCAATTCTATCGTTTCAAAAAATCATTTCATTTTTTTCTTTTATTTTTTTTTTTTTTGTTTTGTTTTTTCACGCACGCTGAAATCGTCGCTCATTTGGAAAACTGAACCGAGACTACCGTTTACTACGGAGAATTGAACGAATTCGGTACGTTTTCGTCTTTCCGACAATTAAAGTACGGCGCAATCGCTCTCGATAATTCCGATATACGTGTTATCGAACGCCGGAAATGACGAAAGGAAAATATCACAGTGACTCGAGAACAGCTCGTAATCTTTTTTTTTTTTTTTTTTTGGTTTTTTTTTTTTTTTTTTTTTTATGGCAGTCGCACCAGCACGTCGTCCGTTCCGTCGTTGTTGTTGTCGCCGCCGCCGCCGCCGCTGCCGCCGCCGCCGTCGTCGTCGTCGTCGTCATTTGTCGCGGAAGTATAACAGCGCACAGCCTAATAAATTACACAATACGGTGCAACGCGTTACAGAGAGAGAATAATGTGATATACAAAACCGACACGTGAGTTCCGACACGTGAGTTTCTCTAGAAAATCAATGATATAAAAGTGAAGGTATATTATAGATACATGTTTTTTTTTTTTTTTTCTGTCATTGTGTTCGAAGAAAACGAAGGTCTCTCGCGACGCGGGAGGGAGGTTAGAGACGGACGTTCTCCCTTCGAGACACGCTCATTGTCCTCCCTCTCCCCCTCTCCCGCGATTGACATTTTCGATATCCTTGCGTGATGATGTCGCACAAAGTTCGAGTGACCTGCGAGTGATCACGGTGCGACACGTCCCCGTTCCTCTCTTTTTTTTCCTTCTCGAGAAGATACTTTCTAGGCACAGATCACTTTCGCAGCATTTCGTTTTTTTTTTTTTTTTTTTTTTTTTTCGACTCATCGAAGAGAGGATTTCGACGATCTCTCCCGTCGAAAGGAAGAATCAGCTGTGTCGTCGTCCACTCGACAACCGTTCGAGACAACCCTCGGCTGCTCGCACCCTGCTCCGTGAGCGCATATCCCTCGATATAATCTCATTATTTAAACATTTCGCTACAACATTCTCAAGTAATTTAGTCGTCGCTTTGATCGTCGAGATGTGAAGCCTATATAATCGATCGGCGTAACTTCGAGAGTTACGTGACACTGGAATTTATCTATTTTTTTTTTTTTTTTTCACGACATTTAGAGAGATTACGATAGATATCACGAAACGATTAAGAAACACGACTCTTATCAGTTATTTATATATATATTGCAAAAAATATCGGGAGCTTCGTCGATTCCAGTGTTATTGGCGTCGTACTCGTCTCGACGATTACGCCGATCGCGATCCCGTGCCTTTCCGTTGATTTTTAAATCAACGTGAATGAAGCTTGCGAAGAGACAGACGGAGACAGAGAGACGCGATCGACCACCAAACGCGTGTGTACCGCGCGAGATGCTCGTTCCCGTCGTCTCGATCGATTCGCGCCACCGATTTGCTTCCGATCGCGCGTCTCTCGTTTGGCGTCCTTCCGAAATCTCCTCTTTTCCACGGCGATTCGCTCTCCCCATTCATTGCTCGTGATACATCATCACGCCGCTGGTCGTCGTCGTTTCGAAAGCGGTTTCGGTCGCGCTCCAGCCGAGGCTGGTCGCGCGTCGCAGGCTGTTCCGCAGAAAGGTCGCGCACGCCTTGCCGCTCTCGGTGATGATCTCGTAGAGCTGCGTCTCCAGACTGAGGCTGCTGGTGGTGAGCAGCAGCGGCAGCGGTATCGGCGCGTTCATGATCACTAGGTTACCGATATTAAGCGGTGCTGTTTCCCATTGTCAGACACCGCTGTTCGGAAAGCGTGGCGGGGGAAGCGGGGGCGGTGGTCTCTCCGGCTGAGCGGGAGCGACGGAAGAGCGCTCGGATCCAGCTGCAAACACAACTGTGGGGTGTACGTTAGTCTCGCGGTACGCGGACACCTTCTTTCTAACACGTTGTAATGTGTGTGTGTGTGTGTGTGTGTGTCACGTAAATATAAAATATATAAAATTTATCAACTACGGTTTTTTTCTTTGGTTTTTTTGGACACATATCTGTAAAGTGTATTTTACATATATTTATATATATATATAAAATATAAATATATATATATCTCGTAATAAAAGACAACATAAGCAAGCTTCTACTCTGCGCTCCCCGATTGTTGCCTCGTTGCAACGTTTCTTCGCGTCGGATTAGTCCGTCGTATACGGACTCGAGCCGCAATCTCTTTTCATCAGCAGGATGAAAAGATGATCCGACGCTTCACGTTCAACGATTGTTCTTCATGAGAATTAATGCGCGTAAGAAGCTCCTTCTTTATAGCCACTACTCTCTCTCAACAGTTTCAGAGCTAACTCCATGCAAGTTTTAAGCGCACTTATAAGAACTGGCCAAAAAGAAGGTCAATAGCGCGGGGTTCTTTTTTTCTTTTGCGTGAAAATTGACGTTCGAACTTTACAGCTTGTTGTAACGTGTCAGCGCAGGAAGTATCGTGGTAACCGGATGTGAAGATTGGAATTGATATTTGTCAGACACTGTATAATATCTTCGTTACAAAGTAAATTCAGTGAATTATATGTTACTGCTTGTTTAGTTTTTATTGTATTTTTTTTTTTAAACAATATATAACAGTATTGCGGGTATTTCACCGCGCGTATGTAAGCACGTAGAAAATTCGCTAATTCGGGAAAACAAATGTGACGTGACTCGTTCGCAGATTATAATGAGAATATACATATTCGTGTCCCTTATCTCTCTTTCCCCGCGGATAAATATAATTTTCAATTGTAACAAAATCACGAAGCCGCAGGCTGTATCCGACTCGAGGTTTTCAAAGCCAAACTTCCCGAAATTCACGCGGGAGATATTTAAAATTGCTTCTCGATTCTACACAACTATATAGAGAAATTACATTCATGCGCGCATGCCTTGTTTAACGCCATTCATGCTGCGAAAAATTTGTACAGCATCGTACTACAAATTAACAACAACGCCAAGTATGTATATGTATGTGTGTATATACACACATACGCACACGTGTATATGTATATATACACATACATATGCATACATTTTGGTCTATAAATTGTTATCACAATAAATTCACATAACGAAACAAATCCTCGCTCTGGGAATTGCCCAACTTCAACTTTTATACACACACATAAACGCTATGTCAGAGTAATAGTATGTGTCAATGAAAAAAATCACATTGGCCCGCCTTAAGTTTTAAGACTACTACAAAGGCCAGTGTCGATATGTGTATATATATATATATATATAATAGCGCACAATATAGAAATATAATATATGTATATACGACATAATGTATTCGTAGAGAAGTATAAAAGCAAGTATATATGTGTATTAGTCTACCAACTTTGTCTCGTGAAAATTTGAAACGTATAGCGTTCAAATCAAAAAAGTGTATTTGAGATACGGTACAAGATGGAAAACTGTCAACAACTGTTGCACAGGGACACAGATGACGATAAAATGGAGATGTACATATATATATTTTTGTTTTTTAACATATAGAAGTTTTTTTTTCTTTTTTTTTTTTTTTTAGAGCTTATTATCCTGAAACACGCAACTTTTCGGTTGTTCTCTGTTTTCACGAAGAAGACATTGCCGAGAATCGTTGCTCTCTGAAGGCAATATATGTTTCTGAAATGTAATATATATAATTTTTTTTCGCTGTGCGCGGCTTATTTTTCTAAAAGATGATTTGTGTCGTATGATCGAACACTGTCAGAAAAATAAGCTCTGATGGGTGTGGTGATGAGACTTGAAAAAATCGGTGAGTTTTTGTTGTGTACGTGTGTGCGTGCGCGCGCGCGTGTGTGTGTGTGTGTGTGTGTGTGTGCGCGTGCGCGCGCGCGCGTGCGATGTCATGACTGAAACAAGCAGTGTGAAATAAATAAGAACTAAAACGTAGAACTACTAGATCAATTTTCAACGCAAATCGCAGTATGACGTAATGACGTGTGTGAACGAAAATTTCGCGAATGCAAAAGCGAATTTTTAGATGGTTTGCAAATTGTTTCACTTTTCGCGTCTGTCTCCCATAAACTGGAGACTTTGAAAGTAATTGACAAGATACAAGTAATGTTTGCGGAAAATTGTAAATTCTAAATTCGATAATTTTTATAATGCGGAATGAAATTTCTCTCTGACTTGTCGATATACGCAGTATACGCGTTAATTTGTAGCGTTAAACTACTTTGCCGTAGCGTTTGTTTTTCTAATTTACCGTTGTCAGTGCGAAAATAAGAATATGCGATAATAATAATATGTTCTCGCGCGCTATGACCGCGCGTGTGTGTCTTGTCTCGTGGCGTGAAGCGGCACAATGTATACTTTGACTGTCGTGTAACCAGCACTCTGACGCCTCTCTGCACTTTCTGAATTATACTGAAAGCAGAAAAGAAACGTTCGCAAATAAATTCAAAACAGATGTTCCACAATGAGAGACTACAAATCAGGAAAAAAACTCACGAACATACATATACGGCATTTATGGCATGCAAAATGATGGGTCTGGTGGTGTAGAGTACGCGGCGCGAAAAGCGACGCACGACAAACAATTCCTGTGCGCTTTATGTGATGCAATATCTCTGTGTAATTTTTTTTTCTCTTTTTTTCGCCTTGTTCGCATTACGAAAGCACAAGGACGTGCGTGAAATTACCGCGTGATCGAGAGATAAAAAGTATGATCAGATGCTTGAGAACAAGTTAAACTTTGTGCGACGAAAAGAAAACACACAATAAATTATATAATTTATAATTACGTAATTTTTAATTGTAATTATGGTTTTTAATTATATAATTTATTTAATTTATATAAAAATACAAAAATTCACAGAACAGAACAAAAGGAGAACATTTCAAAAAGTCAAATTTGACTGAGAATCAATGGCGTATGTCGCATGACACATACGTCGTTTTGTTTTGTCGACGTATGCGCTCGCCAATTATCAATACACACGCAAATATTGTTTAAAAATCAGGACCGCACGTCAAAGCATCTGATCATTCGACAGAAATCGACCCAGTTCGATCTTGCAATCGCGTTCAAAGAATTGTTTGTCTTGGATGAAGGGTGTGACGGGGGAGATTACAAATTTATCGTGTGGATGATGTTTGGTCAGGTTCATTTTAAGCCTTACATGAATCAGGATGTGGCTTCTCCTCTGCCACCATCAGGGCTGCGCTCTCTGCTGGCGGTATGTGTCCCTCTAATGCATTCACACAGTTTAGCATGCTCCTGTAAAACATCACGCGACTTGTCCAAGTTTCCACTTCTTGAAATTCTGTTGATTCTTTTTTTTTTTTTTTTTTTTTTTTTTTTTTTTTGACATGCACCGTGTTTTGCGGCGTTTTTACACAATATATATGTATAGAAATATATAAAAATGTACACCACAAGTTTAAACGTATGTGTTCTTAATTTTAAAAAAAATCGTTCTTTTGGATCTCCGACGACGAATCTCTTGGAGCCAGCTGCACCGTTATTTTTGCGCAAATAAAAACCGTAAAATTTATCGAACGTTATTATGCGGGAAAAATGTTTACATTTTTCTTTTTCTTTTTTTTTTTTTTTTTTTTTTTGATGATGTAAAATGCGGAGGAAAAAGACACAGCTAGTGATGCAAAAAGGAAACTCAAGAGTGCGAATTTACGAAAGGAAATGCTGGAATACTTGTCCTTATGCTGAGATGCATGATATTGCGCGCGCGGTCTACGCAGATAATAATGTGACGGAACAAAATAACGAGACTTGTGACATATATATATATCTCTATTCAATGTGAGCACTTCTCACAACAACCCACTGACAACATCACGTGTGCGGATGGTTCAGCTGGTTACTCGAATTTGCTTTTTTTTTTTTCCTAAAATTGCTTTACTTGTCACGTGTGTGTACACACAGATCAAGTTATATACTCGACTCCTTTATATCAACCTTTATATCGATTACCACAGAGATCTGGTGGATTCGCGATTTCAAAAGATCTATGCGGATTCGCGAAAAACCAAAACCGAGTACGTAAATTTTTTTGCACGAATCTATCTCGCGCATCTATCGCGAATCCACACAAACGTCGCGATCGTATTCTATATGTACTTCGTGCGGTGTATCACACTTGACAATATATAATATGTGTATGTATAAAATGATTCATTTCACAGTTTCTAATCTTGTACTAATACAGCGTTTGTTTGTTTGTTTGTTTGTTTTTTTTTTTTTTTTTCACTGGCCTGTGTAGTAGAATTTACGAGTGACGATGAACACAAGAGGTTATACACATACTTACTAACATGAGAATCAAAAATTTTATTTGGCAGCTTGTGGCACGTCTAAAGTGAACACAAATTCGTCTCGGAAGAGACGAAATTTCCAAGACCGCGAGAGGTTTTCTCAAAAACATATTCGTGCGAGAGATCTCCGACGCACAAAAAAAAAAAAAAAAAAAAACTTAAAAAAATTACGACACACACACATAAAGTAGGTAAGTTTGGCGCGGAGAGGATATGACGACTTCTCGTTGCGCACGAGAAATCGAAGTCTCGAACGGGTCGTTTTATTCCGCATATAAGGCACACGCTTGCGCAAACGCGAAAGTGGAAAGAAAGAAACTCAATCCGAGTAATTAAATAAACAAACAGATTTTATTTTACAACATGGAACGTGTTATACTTTTATCCGGTGTTGCCGAAATATTCGTAAATATCAATATGTGTATATATAATAATAATAATAATAAGTGTGCGAATTAACACACAGTGCGTTTTATCGATTAACAGGCTTCCGCGCTATAATCAAATGCACTAGAACTCTCGTCCGATATAACAGTGATCGATAATAGTTTTCCCCCCCCCTCCCCCTTCCCTTTCCCTCCCCCCGGCTAGAGAAACGCCAAGAGTCGTCTGTATACTACGGTATATCTTATAGGTCTTTTCTTTTCCGAACGAATATATCCAAATCGATTGCTGATTAGAATGCTCTCATTGCTCAGATTTATAGTCTATCGGTAGCGTGGGTATGGTTGGCAGTGGTGGCGTCAGATAGGACGGTCTCCCTGCTAGAGTTAGTGGCGAGCTCCTCTTCCCTGCAAGACAACAACGTTACATGGCCATCGAGCCTCGAGGCGTTTCGGCTTGGTGAGGTTTTTTTTTTTTTCAGAAAAAATCCTAGTTTTCACGCGCGGTCACAAAATCATATAAAATATAAGCTTTGGTTTCGCTAAAACACGTGTATGCGCATAATGCATCCTACAACGGACGAATATTAAAAAAAAAAAAAAAACATACGTGTTAAAAAAAACATTAAAAAAATAAATTCAATTTTTTTTCTTCTATTATCAAAAAAAAAAAAAAAAAAAGGAAAAACGAAACATCGACGACTCTCGTATTGCACGAGACTATCGCACAATCGCCTGTCACAGCTATATACTATACGATTGACAATATGTTTATTATCTAAGATGTTTAATTGCACTTTAATTCGAAAACATCGGCGAGTTGTAAATTTTGTACATGACACACACAAGAAAAACGAGACACATAGATAATGATCTATATAAAAAATCTAAGACAACTCCTAAAATCAAGAGCATGGCGTAATAGATAAGCTATCTTCGTATAAAGAGTTGGATTTAATTTTTTTTTTTTTTTTTTTTTTTTTCAGATCGAATGTAATTGGGTGTTCTCTCCGTTTCGAAATTTTTTACAGACCGGTTGTATATCGCATTGTGCTAACTGTCGCTAACTATACACATTTCCCTTTTGCCCCAAAAACGTATTACGTACATATGTATATAATACAGACAGAACCGTAAAAAAAAAAAAAACAAGAAGGAAAAAATCCAATGGCTATATAACACAAGACTAGTCGAACCAGATTGTTGACACAACTCAGCATAAACATTGTTACAAGCTGCAGAGCGACCAATATTGTTAGTTTGTTATTCACCACCAAAGCAAACAAATTTAACAGGCGAGCGAGTAAATTCATAAAACACTCAGGTATTTATGTTTTGAATTTTCCATCACCACAGAGTACTTTCAAAAAAAAAAAGCGGTTTCCTTTTTAAAAAAACGCGAGAAAGCGCGCGAAATGCATTATCTTCAAAGTGTTTTGTTGCTCAACAGACAAATTGCAAATGTACATGTAGAAAGTACAATAGTATTGGTAATATTTTTCGAGTAGCTCGTCTCGTGGAACAAACAAATCCGATACTAAAAATCATAAGCAATGTTAATCAGCTAACTAATTTATCCTAAACGCGAGGACGCGAGGATATCTCGAATATTTCGGCACAACCTCAATCGAAATAAAATCGCGAAAGACAACTAAAAAAAAAATAAAAATAAAAAAAAAAATAAAAAAAAAATAAATAAATAAAAAAAATAAATAAATAAAATAAAATAAAATAAAATAAATGTGCGGTACCTCATGTGATCACACATTTTTGAATATAATTCAAAAACAGAAAAAAACCCATTGACCCCCGTGACAGAAACACAAGAGATACCGGATATAAATTATCGCTCATTGAGTTGTAAATTTTACACAACGACGAGAACGGCGAGGTACAACACGATGCAAAGCGGCGGCCTCTCGGTCTCGTCGTGAAAATGTCGTCGGTATGTATATATTGTGTTCTCTCAACACAACTCAGAGAAATCCACTTTGGGTAACGCCAAACAGAGTAACGTAAAGCACTAAACACATGCATGTCGCACAGTACAGCGCCATAAAACTTCGTGCCAACTATATCGACATAAAAAACTGTTTCCAAGACTCTGCCTGTCGCCGAAACATTTACTTGAGCATTGTATAAAGGTATATATATATACGCTAAAAGAGAGGAGCATGCTGTAAAATACAAGGCTCCAGGAGGAAGTGATCGGGGCTGTTATGTAGTAGACACATAATATAGGTGATCCTCTTTAACCGCGGCGCGTATGTTCCGCGAAATCCGAAAGTTATCTCCTCTGTTTTTCCATAGTAAAAAAAAAAAGGATACACAAGTAGGATAGAACCGACGGTAGTAAACACGGCAATTCGTTCGCGGTAAAAAAAAAAAAAAAAAACAGCAACATCCCCGAACGGCGGTGACACGAATCGCGTCGTCGTCGATATACGAGTACATAATAGCCCTGACAAACTTTTTTTTTTTTGTTTAGAAACTGTGAAATGTATCTCCACAAAAAAGAATATAACGAACAATTTATATACGATATAACAACTTATGTCCGCATGCAGCTATGTATGTAATTTGTCTCTCTCAGTCAGCCTGGCTGGATTACGTAATGAGATGGAGTAAAACTCGCATGAGCTTGGTATAATAAGGTAAGTAAAGATATATGTTTCAACATGCCAGGCCTTTAGACCAAAGTTACGATAATCGCATGGGTGAATAATCGGAGATTATTTTTTAAATGCTTCGTGTTTTACAATTGTGTCGCTTAAAGTTCGAAACGATAGTAACAAGAATATAAACTGTAAGAAAAAGAGAATATCTTACTTAAGTAGCAGAAGAAAATACGTTCAATAAGAAAGGTATATTTTTATTTTTCTTTGTGTATTCTTTTATCTTTTATCTTTTGAAACAATATTTTCTACCGCGTGAAAAATTAATTTTTTTTTTTTAATCGATTTCTTACGGAGAAAAAAAACCACTTTAATCAGCGAATAAAAAAATAATCCCCTCGTTATTACGGAGATGTAGGCTGTAGTGGTGTCTTTGATCATTTGTCCTCGCATGCAATTAGGGTAAATATAATTCGATATGTTCGTAATAATAGTAAGTTATATATCGTAACAAAGCCACCACAGCAATAGGAAGTTTGTTTGTAGCAGGACTCACCCATAAAGTCTGCTGTCCCGCAAGCTGCTCCTGCTCCGAATAACACAGAAAGCACAGTTACGATATATCGAACAACAGTCGTCGTCGTCGTGTAGTAGTAGTAGTAGTAGTAGTAGTAGTAGTAGTAGTAGTAGTAGTAGTAGTAGTAGTAGTAGTAGTAGTAGTAGTAGTAGTAGTA
>QVOB01025211.1:0-14487 GCA_014839585.1 Pseudomyrmex concolor
CGCACACGCTCGCTCGCGCTCCCGCAAGGATTCTCCGTTGCGAGCGGAGCGGTGCGAGGAAACCGAAAGAGCCACGAAAAACGTCACAGGAAGAAATTTGGCAGATCATTAGACAAATTAATCAACCGACGAATGAGAAGTTTTAGCGAAAATACATAAACAGAGAAAAATATACATAAACGCTCGAGCAATAAATACAGACAAATAAATAAAAAGGTCAAGTAACGAGCAGACGCCAGTTGTTGATGGTGTAAAAGTGATCTCTTAAAACAATAATTACAAAGAACAGCGAAACGTTTGTACTCTTAGTAGAGTCTTTATCAGTCGCAAAATAAAATACAAAGTAGTCAATATATAAAGAAATTACAAATTGTTAATGTGGCATAGTGTCATGTTGAGAAGATGTAAATATCAAGTGGTTCATACCTCAGTGATGTCACAAATTAAAAATATGAGATGACACATCTATGAAATAAAAAAAAAAAAAAACGAATATATATATATGTATAAAGCTAAAATTTCTGTATACAGCAAAAACTGGTGATCACTTACACCATCCAGGAGGATATTAAGACTGTGCTGAGACAAACAAGGCAGCATGTATATGTACTACTCCCACTCAGAAGACAGAAAGTGGGAAAATAAACGTTAAATTTAAAATTGAGACGTTTTGAATTTAAGAAGTAACTGCAAATATGTGTTATCAAGCATGTATCAGTCATGAGATTTAAACTATGTGATTGTTCTTTAATATGAAGAACCTCAGATATTAATCTTTTGTAAAAATTGTGTTTGTGGTCTAAAATTGTAATATTGTTCCAATTAAAAGAATGTCCCATTCTGTGTTTGGAGATAACTGATAATTTTGATATGTCTTTTTTGATATTACTCATATGTTCCTTGATTCTCGTCTTTAATAAACAGAGATTTTTTACAAAACTTGAGCACATCTCACGTGAATAATTGAAACAATTATTATAATCCAGAAAAAATAAAATGCTTTGTTTATTTTATTAATAATATACGTTCACTAGTGAAACACATGAAAGCGCGATATGTTATCGAGATGATGTTATCGGATGTTGTTTGCCCCGAAAGAAAAACTCGGGATGAAGATTAGCGCGTGCGAATGTGTCCGCGCGCAAAGAGCTCGTCACACAACGATGAACTCTCGCGGAATAGCCGGATCAACTAACGTCAAATTATGATTAGGGCTGTTAATTGTCCCGTGTTGACCCTGTTGAGTGGTAGCCCGAGGACAAACATTATTCCGCCTCCCTTTTGTTGTTTTAACTCGATGCCGTCGGCCGGAGATGACTTACCGATTACCCAGCGTGATGTCTAAAAACCAGGGGGTCTTTCAGCCCCCGAATCATAATGACTTCCTAGTTTATCGCGAAGCGATGCGTGGAATGATAATTTTGCATTCAAAAAAAAAAAAAAAAAAAAAAAAAAAATTCTATTTCATGTTTCTAATTTTATCTCGTTTCTTATTTTATTCCCGCGAATAAAATTCCTAAATTAATTAATGTATATCTTATAATAAAGCACTTTTCCATCAACTTCGGCTCTTTCGATTTTAACATCTTTGCAAGATCGGCTCAAAACAGGGGAAGTTGGAGTGGGATGAAGGGACGACGCGATAAAGCGCTGTTAAAGAGACGCTGATGTTTGCGGTCCGAATATATGCACCCTCGCGGCACAGATGCCGCAAATGCGTCGGAGGTTACAAAGAACTCGTCCACGCTACAGGGCGAAGCACAAAAAGTAGTTTTCCGTTCATAACGAACTCAAGACACATTATACGGAGCTTCTCCGTAAAGAAAACTTCAACCACGGTGTGTTTTTTTAGTTGCGCAAACGTATGTAACGCGCACTATTTTTTTCGTATGACACAGAGAAGAATTTGCAAAATTGCCAACGGGAAAACTCACTGAAATTTTGCACTGGTCTATATATATATATGTATGTGTGCCAACGCGCCACCAGCCGAGTGTAACTTCTTCGCGCGAGCGACAAAAGAAGCAGCGAAAAGAAGTGTAATTATGTGTCAGGCCACATTCTGCCGCGCGTGTATGTAGTGATGTAAATGTCGCGCAAACGTGGACTGCAAAAGCCAGGGACATATTCATGCGTGTGGTTATTATGCGAGGGTGACGGGAGTGCACTTGAGAGATGCGCGCACGCGTTGCAGGACGTTCAATTTACGCGCATGCATTTGACAATTAAGAAACGAAGCGCACATATGCGGCGATTCGTATATCATGTTCGAAGATCGCCTATAAGAAAGTTTCTTTCTCTGTCTCTCTCTCTCTCTCTCTCTCTCTCTGTAACATTAAAGACATTACAGCGAATTTTTTTCTTTCGCGAGCACGGAAAACACGCAACTCGGAGCAATTTCTTGATAAGTATAATTGACGAACCGGAGGACACACAACTGAGATGGAGGATAAACGCGCTCAAGAGCAAATACCCGCGGATTAATGGCGCCGTTTTACCCCCCCCCTCCTCGCCGTTACCGTGTCAAAAGACCGCGATGTAGTCCGCACGCTGTCGATCGTTCCGTCTCGTCTCCCGTCTTGTCGATAGATCTCGACAACGACGGCGGCAGTATAGCGACGTGTTTGCACGGCATTGAGCTCGCCCTCTGCTCTCCGGGATTCGATCCCTCTTCTGATGCGCGCGCCAGGGGTTGCCGACCGCATCACAGAGGGATGAGACTATATAGGGAGAGAGAGCTTGGTGCGCAAACCCATTATTATGATTATTATTATTATTCGCGTAGCTGAATCACGCGCAACTTCTGTCTCTTCCTCTCTTCGTTCGCGTTCTTTTATCCGACTTTTATTCCATGATTCCTCGCATACGAGAGACACAGCCTGATGCTCTGATGATAGATAAACCGGTCGCGATATCGGGAACGAATCTCGTCGCCTCAATTCTCGGTGCTTCTTCGGTGTTCCATTCTTTTACCAACAATTACAGATCCGCGGAAAAGTGCAGAATACGGCGTACCTATAGACAACGCGCGCCGAAGTAGCGTAAGTAACCCGTCTAAGGGGTTGAAGACACGTAAACCCCCAGAAAGAAACAAATGATTCTTCAATTGTTAAATAAAGTTAGATGTTTCCAATATTAATATGTCACAACAGTTTGATCCTTTGCCGCGTGCGCTAAACGCGATTTCATGTTAAGTGATGCAAATTTCGAACACCAGATCAAACTCTTTCTTGCGGACAATTTAGCGGACTAAAACTTTTCGAAAAAAAAAAAAGAAAGGATGAGGGGGGTAAAATGGAGTAGGGGGATAAAAACGCTACGATAGGCGGACCAGAGGCGGGAGGAAGACGGGGGGGGAGAGAGTGTAATTTGCCTCTAATGCGGCACTCGACGTAGCAGCTGGCTCGCCAGCCTTCTGCTTTTCCATTCGCCACTCGGCCGCAACCGGCAACAGTAGCGATAATAATAACAATACTCGTAACAATGCCAGGAGTGGCTAGGCATTGTAACACCGCGCCGCGCAAAAGAGAGGGGGAGGGGAAGTCGGGTACTTGGAGTAACAATGCGAGCGCAAAATGGAGGGACCCATCTGCGTGTGCCCCGTGCCAAGAGGACAACATGAGAGGGAAAGGGGAGAATGTACGCTCCCCTCTCGGGGGAGGAGAGGGAACGGGACGAGAAATCAGTCGCGGGACGAAGGGAAGAAGCACGACGACGAGATAAACGCAACGCGCGTCACGCGCGCTCTGACACTATGTTTTTTTTTTTTTTTTTTTTTTTTTTTTTTTTTCTTTCGCGATAGAACGACCGATTGCTGACGATTTCACGGAAAGACATTTCGTTGTTGTGTACGATAAGCGTTTTTAAATTAATAAATTACAAAACTATCCCTAGTAAAATGAATTATCGATAATAAATGTTAAATTTACCGTTTTGCGTTTACCGCAATTTTTCAAGTAAAAAATTTTCTGTTCTCTGCGTTTTCCTCTTATCTTTTGCAATTTTTTTATATTTTTCGCGAAATCGTCTACCGAACTCGTTATCGAAACTTAGTGCTCCCGCGCACTTACCTCGGATGGGCATGAAAATCCCTACTGATTGCAATCAGACCTCTTTGCCGACTTCGGCACTTGACTTGAAATCGACTCGTCATCGCTCCAAGTGCCAAGGGTTTCGCGCGACTTCCTGTTTAAGAAAACGTTCCGTCTTTCGCTTTGCGGTGTTATGTCTCCGAAACTTCGTTGTCTCAGAGTTTCTTTTAACTTTTTCCTAAATCGATCTTACGTCACTTGTTACATAACTTGTTTTGTATACCGAATCAAAAATCAATTTTTGTTACAAATCAAACTCTTGGAAAAATAAACCACAAAGTGTGTCGATGAAAAATGAATCTGTCAATCGGGCATGTAATCGAAATTTGTTAATATTGAATTTCTAAACAATTTATATGATACATATATATGAAACCTCTAAAACCGCTTTTAAATATCAACAAACGTTCGTGACGCTTTGAGCGAAAAGTTAACTTGCAATATCGATAGCATTGTTCGCCGCATTACGCGATGACAGACGGACAATTCGACGCGCTTGTTTTCAAAGGGCAGATAAATGAATTGAACCGCAGACAGAGAGACGAGCGGTAGACGGAACGATAGACCGTACACGAGGGGGAGACTTATACTACGTGCACGAACGCAGGATGCGGCCAATGAGCTACGTAATAATTATTTATTGTTGCGCCAGACTGTTGTGCCACGTCGAACGGACCTGTCGTCTGTGTCGGATGAAAATGAATACGCTCGTTAAAATCGGCGTATGCCAGAACCAATTGTCCTATAACCGTTCCAGTTGACAATAATTAGAAGTTCGTCAATTAAGCTAAAATAGCTACATATATGTATATATATGCGGGAAGGTAACGGATGAAGAGGGGGAGAGAAGGGAAGGGAATAATAAGTCGGTTATTCCAAGAGACTTCCAGCGAACTTTTCGTGCGACTTAGATAAAGAAAAAACGACCGGAAACGAGCAAGTTGCGAATATATGTTTTAAGCAGTTTCAAGAATTCCGCACAAAACGTGTTTATTTACAAAATATCTCGGAACAGTTTTTCAGAAAACTTTCAACGATTTTAAAATACATTCTAAAGCACAAAAAAAACCGAAGTTCACCGGTCGGTTAGTTATACGTCACGTAAGTGCGCGTGTACGTACCTGCGTGGGCGTTAAATGAATCAACGACGCCAGATGCTCCCGTTCGGGCGCGCTGAGATACTTTTGCTGTTTGAACCGCCTTTCGAGCTCGTAGACCTGGGCCTGGGTGAAGAGCACGCGTCTCTTCCGTCTCTGAGCGAGAGGGAACTGCATCGCGCCGACGCCCATTCCGACGCCGACCCCGACGCCGACACCCACTCCCATCCCTGACGACTTAGTCACGTCGCCCATCGACTGGCCCACCGAGCAGCCGGCCATATTGGTCCCGGCGCCCGCCGCCGCGGCGCCCATCAGCCGCGAAACTGCAAAACATATTGAACAAACCGGGAATGATATTTTTTGCGAGTATTCTTGCCTCGTCTTACATATAATCGTTCCATTTTGAGTCAAAAAAAAAAAAAAAAAAAAAAAAAATAATAATAATATATATATATATAAATAAAATTTGACAAGTTTTTTCACCAAAAGACTCTAAGATACATAATAAAAAATCTCTCAAAATATGTATTTTATCTATTGCGCAAAAATTCTATCAACTCATTGAAAGAACCTATTACCAAAATGTCTGAGAAAATCAAAAAGTATTCAAATCGAAAACATGAGAGACAGAAAACAATGCTATCGATATTGCAAGTTAACACAATGGGCCAAGCGCTTGAGCGCGTCAAAATTCTTTAAAGTTACTTATTTACAATTGTCAACTTCCAACACGCGAGAGATGCAATAGCACTTGTTCGCATTCGTTAATTTAGGAAATCAGGAAGAAACTTGTATTTGTCACTCGCTCCAGCGTTATCAAAACTGGCGATTGCACACAACACCACCACTACTGTCAACAGAATCATCAAAAAATTATGAAAGCGCACACTTTCGTAAGTGCGCGCGTCTAAGCCGCATGTGCACAAGAGATGTGAACAATTTCTCTTTCTCTCTCTCCGAATTTGAGCTACCGAAAGCTATCCGACGGAGCGAGCGCGTCGTAGCAGTCTATCCCTTGTCAGTTGGCGAGGAGCTGTCAAAAACGCGCCTTGGGCGCGGACAAAAGAAACGATTTAGGCGCTCCTGCGCGATGTGCTACGTCACCACGGAGCACGGGAGGTCCGAGATGAAGTTCCGAATTATTATGCTTGTGAGAACCGTATATTTCTTTTTTTTTTTCTCTCTCTCTCTCGAACCGTCAGCGTGGAGTCGAGGGCGAGAAAGAAATACCACTTGAGCGCAGGAACAAACACCATCAAATTTGTTTACCTCGACTCTGCTTGGCGCGCCTATATATATGTACATCCCGAGTGAGCAATATTCAATCGTGATCTCGCAGCGCAAATCGGGAGAGTTCACTGTACCCGTATAAACAATGAAAGCCATTTTCGTTTCGCGGAAAGTGGTGGTGGCAATTTTTTTTTTTTTTACACGCGGGTTGTCCCTCTAATCACGCGGATTTTCGACGCGTATCCGGTGTGCGTATTCGATTGTCGAAATGTATTTATGACATCCTTAAGATTCCTTCCCCCGATTATGTATCAATCGCGTCTTACCAGCAAGCGTCCGAATGACCGGTCGAATGGCGACCTACGTTTTTGATTCGTGAAATAAAGTAATTGTCTCAATAACTGGATCACTGGGCAGTTATTAAATAAAAAAATATTTACACGTATAAAGGAACTAATATTTATAAGAAAATTATAATATTTATAAGAAAATATACTTAAAATATTTACAAAATTATTTAATACACATGTGATAATTATATATAATTATATTTCTGTAATATATTAATGGTCACATTGTGACAGTCCCGTCTTATTTGACGAGTCGAAACCACAAGTCGCCACATGTCGCAATTCACTCGTTTTACACTCGTAATCACGTGTAATATAACGGATACGCAAAAATGTCCGCGTATAAATGCTTGATCGGAGAAGACGTGTATACGCGTATTAAAAAATACTTCTCTTGATTAATTGATGCCACGAGAAATTTTTGTTTTTTTTTTTTTGTGAATCGTATATTGAAGCGATGTTTCTCGTTATCTTTTTAGACCCCTGCTTGCTCGTCAGCAGTCGCCAAGAACAATGAACACAACCGGCCGTACGGAATGCCTCCCGATGTAACTTCTGCTAATATACGAAGGTAGGATCTCCCGATGATGGGCGAACAACGCGCGTGCAGGAACTCGTTAAATAAATTGACGTTTCTACAACTTCTACCTGACCACCGGCGTCGCGCGCTCACACATCGAACACCACCCCGCGCTCTCGCATCGTTTCGAAGTATAATTATGGCGTAACGGGCCGATGACGGAGAGAGAGAAAGGGGGGGATGGAAAGGAAACCCCTCGCGCCTCCGACCACTCTTCAGCTTCCAATTAGGTGACAAAAGCCGGAGATTTCTCATTTCAAATCACAGACATTTTTTTCGCGCGTATATACCGCCCACAGTGTCCGAAGTTGCGTCCGATATAAAAAAAAACGAGAATATATTTTTCATTTAGATATTACAACGCTCAAAGAACTCTCCGCGCGGTTTCTAATCGACATTGCGATGTGTAAAAGAAAACTCGACGCAAAATGTTACGCATCACGCGACGATGAGAACAGAAGTTTTTTAATAAACAGAATATGTTACGCTGCAAAATGCAAATATCTCCGCGAACGCGCGGCATGATTGATCGATATGAAAGACGTCCGATTAGCAAGTAGCAGTGGCATTATAATGGATCAAGGAGATTGTGTTTTAATATATGCTCTTATAGGCAAAAATAAATCTTTGAAAGTGCACAATACTTGGAAGACAGTGTTACATCTGAGAACGCAGAACTGATGTCTATAAGCTCGCTACATATGTATATAGGCGAGTTAAGTCACCGAACAAGACCTTGAAGAAAACCTTTGCACTTTTCTTACGAAGAAATCAGAGAAGTTTGTAAAAAAAAAAAAAAAAAAAAAAAAAAAAAAAAAATAAAACGAATGCCATCCGGGAGAGAAACTCCGGTTTTCCCTCGCGCTCTCTCTGTTTATCTTGGCCGGGGGACGCGGACGATAAGTCCCGTTGAAATCGAATTCGACGCGTATCCGGCGTCTTAGGCATCCGCTAACTCGAGAGGACCGAGGTCTCTCTCGCTTATTTGTTTAACTAAAATCCTCAGCGCCGTGTCCGGTAGTCGCCGCGCTTTCGACGAATTCTCGATCGATATACGGCGAAATATATACAATATACACGCACATAGGAGCGGACACGATCGGCAAGCTCTCGCGGCACGTGCGATGGACAAAAATCCACAGAAGAGGCGAAACCGCTTGTTGACACAAGTTGTGACGAAAGATGCGCGTATTGTTGGCCGATGTATAGTAGCACGTACGTAACGGAGCCTTTTGTGGATACTGAAACGCGAAACTTCGTACGCGGCGCCTCTGGACATCTAAATGGATCTCCGGATGTGTCAAAGCTTCTACATTTTTTTTTTTTTCCGGAAACACTTTTACGCGTTTCGACCTCCTTTTAAACTACTCGGGAGAGGGGGAGGGAGAAGATCTCGCTTGAAGAAGGTATTGCTGTCTCTGCTAAAAAAAAAAAAAACCTTGCTTTAGCGCACATTTGCGTATTTCCGAGTAAAAGTGAGTTTTTTCTCTCGCGAAGATTTTATCTCGCGAACATGATCGAAAGTTGAGGATTGCCAACGCGGGTTCTCCTTTAACCAATTAACGACCTAGGCGCTCTTTCGTTAACTTAGTAACGTGAGATCGACACTTTCGTCGGATCCCTCTCTCCCCCCCTCCCCAAATAGGACCAACGTATCCATGATTTTGTCGTTACAACGATAAAAGTGTGACGAACGTGACTCTCGGAAGACGGAAGGAATAGCTGGTTCTGAGATATAAGTTTTGCACGCGCGCGCGCGCATTTGTCGAGTCACACACAATGTCTCTCTTTCCGATTACTTTCCTTGTCACTTCCGGCACTTATTATTTATTTTACACAAAATAGAAGACGAGCGGTTTTTGAATGAACATTCAATAACGTGTTTTCTTCAAACGTCTTTCACAAAGACTTCAATCGTCAATTTTTCCGTTGTGATCGGATGGTTAAATAACAGATGGGGATCGTTCGCGCTTAGGGAACTAATATCGAATTGCTGATTTTCATGGCTGATTGTCAGAGACAGAAACGCGTTTGTGAACGTACAATTGTATATCCTATGAAACCACACGTCGAGCTTTTAATAAATACAGACGCCTCGGAACTCGTTTAACAGGCTGACACAGAATAACTGTTTGCATTCGGACACAGAATAACGTTTAGCCGACAGACTCAACTGTCCGGAGATGTAATCCACCGAGGGTGCCCCGCTGAATTAATCAATATGTAGACGAGGAAAGCTTTTTTTTTTCTCGCCTGACAAGCGTTCGAGTGTATATGTGTGTGCTTGAAATATTCTTCCGTATCAAGGGTCGTAAAGCGAACGGAATATAAATCACGTCGATGTAAAACTTTGCTAAATAACACATCGCTGATATGTGAGTGTAACCAACTTTACGGCATGGAGTGAGTGAAACTTCTCGGAAACAGTTTTAATTATAGAATTGGTTTTGTTATTCTCTATTCGTTAAAGATTCTGAAGGAATTTAGATGCACGATCAAGTTTCTTTTAGTTACCGCGTGCAATATTACTCGCGCCGCTTGTAACAAAGACGTTCGCTTTTTGTGAAACTTTTTACTAAAGATTAAACACTACTCACTGGCAAAACGTGGGTCGTTGGTGGTTGGTGGCGCCGGTGCGTACCAGGGATGATGGTGTGACGACACCGCGTGGGACCTCATGGGATCCGTGGCGGTGGCCGTGGCGCCGACGCCAGGTCCAGCATGATGATACGGCGACAGTTCCGCGGCGCAATACTGATACTGCGACGTGAGCTGCATAGTTGCGTAAGGATTACCCATGGCACTCATGCCTCCGCCGGTGCCACCGGCACTACCGCCGCCTCCGGCACCGCCGCCGCCGGGAGCACCGCCGTTGGCAACGGAAACTGGTCCGGGGGTGCTGCCGCCGGGCGTCGAGCCGCCGTGCAACGGCGGGCTGCCGCTGCTCGCGCTCGAGCTACCGGTGTTACCACCCACCCGGGCACCGCAAGCGTTCCCGTAGGGTGAGCCCTGGGAATGCGTGACGACACCGACACCGACAGCGGCAGCGGCTGCGGCAAGTTCGAGCTTCCGGTAAGACTCCTCGATCGGCGACAGGATATCGGTAACGCTGAATGGCGTCGTGTGGGCACCGCCGGCAGCTTGTACGTGAGACGAATGCTGCTTTGGCGACAGGCTCATTGCCAGGTCGATACCGTTGAGGTCCGACAGCAGACCGGCCTGCTCCAGCTGCGACTGTTGTTGTTGTTGCTGTTGTTGCTGCTGCTGCTGGTGCTGATGATAACTCGTAGCATTGCCGTTACCGCCTTGGTTGCCGCCGCCGTTTCCGCCGCCGCCGCCGCCGCTGCCACCGCTCATCTCGACGAGCCCGGCGCCGTCGAAGTACTTGAAGCTCGCGCTTCGCGGAATGATGAGGCCGGCGCTAGCCGTAACAACGGCGCGACATTATGACGCTACTTTGTTCCTCGACTCCGAACCGCTCCGCGGATTCTCACGCCGATCACGGCCGACTCCTAGTGCGTTTCCGACACGTTCTCGATCGCCCGACTCTTCAACGTCGCGATCTTCACCATTAAATTTACTAAGTTCACTCGATCGACCATCCACTCGGGCAAATTGATACACACTCAACGATATTGATTACTTTCACAGCGCACTTACATACGTCAATCCTGTGTACTCGTGTTACGACAGATCATAAACGCACACAATACATTATATACTTATATCTTCACCAACACCGGAAGGATTTGTCTCCGAAATCGATATAACGCTCGCAGTTGTCTCTCGCCGCGACGCGTTTCTGTGACGTACCTGATGACGTTTGAACACGCACATATTTCGCGAAAACGAACTTTTCTACACAAGCACAGATGCGGGCGTCAACGTTTCTCTTTCAACGGGAATCGAAGTTCAACGATTGTTTACACCATTGCGAGTAGTTTTAATTTAACATCGATCGCGCTGTCGCTAGTTGTGATTTCGCGCATCACTTGTATGGTTTTTCACTCATTGCCTGTTCGTTGCCCCTCACCCTCCTCGACACGGTCCCTAGGACTCTTGAGATAGGATTTGTAGATAGGACTCTTAAGCCGCCAGGCTTATCGATACACTTCACGTGCCACACGACGAAAACTGTCACGCACGAGAATCCGGGGGCCTCAGTCGACCGGCGGCCGACTTCGGTTGGCACCTGTGATCGTTCGATTTCTCGATACGATGTTAGAGCGTTCGCGATGCCGCGTTTCCGGAAATTTGTGTCACACGACGACAGGATGGAAACGCGAACGCGGTGTCCAGAGACTGTTGATATAAACGCGGCACGACAATCTTACACACGTGGTCGAGGATAGTGGCCGGCCAGAGCCGGCCGGCGGCCGACTGAAATCACACGGGAGTCTTCGAGTCCTTGGATTCCGCCGATAGAGAGACGATGGTAGATGTACCACTCTACGCTTCGCCTCCACCTTCGTCGAGGATACACTCTCTCCTACGGAGAAGAGCCGCTCTATGGATGGATGGATGGCTTGGCTGGCTCGGCTGGCTTGGCTGGTTGGGTGGCTGCCTGGCTGGCTGGCTGGATGGATGGATGAATGAATGGAGAGGACTTCTGTCGGGTACTCCTGGAGAGGTCCTCACGGCCGCTTAGACCCACTCGACCAGCACTCGCCCGCTCGCGCTCGTTCGGTTCCCTCGCTCGCTCACTCGCTTGCTCGCCCACCCGAGCACCGAGGCTCCACAGCCTCTCGCGGAGAACCCGTACGACGACACGATGAGTGGAGTGCCCACTACGGAGAAGTGCCTGCTACCAAGAGTCGTGATGAGATGTCCCCTTTTGCGTGTGAGAGAAGGGTTTCCATACGCCGTGGAGAAGCACGGAGAGGAGACAGAACGGGGAGAAGTGGATGCCGAGACTGCTCCACGGCCATTGGACAAGTAGAACCAATCGGGCGACGTCGTCGCGCCGTCTCGTCGCTCATTGGATGGTCGTAGTCACCGCCGTGATCCCTAACAGGGCGAACCCTCCGCGTCTGCTGGCACGTCGTTGGCGGCATATCGAACGAGACGGAACGTGTCCACCTATTGAAACTGTTCGTCGAGGCCGCAGCGGCTGTAACGTGAAGTTCCATGCGACCGCGCGATCCGGTACCGCCCATCTGGACACCGCCCCCGGGCGGAGACCGGTTACGCGAGAAGGGCGGGAAAAAGCAACGACAGAAAAATGTTGACGGCACACGCGCTGAAATCTTCGCCGAAGCTCAGCGGCCGACGGTATACTTTTTGATCCGCATCGGCTGTTACGCATCGTTTCCAAGTCGCACAAATTTACATCATACGAGAGAAGTTCCACAAGTTTACATTATTACCAAGATTCTCGGCACGTTTGCGGACGAGTGGAACGCTCGAATGGTCGTTTCTATCATTGTTCTCTTGTGACCATCACTTGAGTGGAAAATTAAACGTTTTTTACATTCTCAGTGGTGTTGAAACCTGATCGTTTTTCACGTGAGTGACAAGATTCGCGTTTGTTTTCTGTGTATCTCAGAACGAAATTGCTACGCTAATGTATTGCGAAATTGTTAGACAGAAGAGTTGTTACATTGTAAATTTATCTACTTGCAAAAGAATTGTACAAGTTCTTTAATTATAATAAAACTATATTGTAAATATCTTTCTGTACACTTTTGCGTCAGCTTACGTGTATAATATCTTTCCAGTATACTTTTTCATTGTGTATATGGTATCAATGCGTGCTATGCGCCCAATTTGCTCAAACAAAAACCTGTAAAAGAAATATTTTATTACGCGTATCGCAATTGAATCACTTGTACATATTTATGTATGTAATATGTACAAGTATATGTACAAAAATAATATTATTATTTTTTTAATTTATACATATATGTATGTAAGTAATGTGTGTATAATTTTAGCTTTAAGTATACGCAAAAAATTTGATAATTTATTGTTAGAGACTTTATCGTCATATACTTTATTCTATACCATGTTTACTTATTTATTTTAATAAACACTATAACTAAAATATAATGATTTCAATTTGAGTTTAGAAATATATTAACTACTGTGTCCCAATCTACTTAATTTTAACATGATAATTCAGTTAATATATCTTAAAAAACACGTTTAATAAGACTTTAAAAATAATAATTAAATTATTACCTATATTTCTACTTGTTATACGTATCTGATGATATGATTCAAAATGACAGAAGTGTTATCTTTATTAATCTAAAAACTATTAAATTTTACAACACATTGCACGCAAAGATACAATAAGTAATTGCTCAGGAATTCGAAAATCTCTGATCTCTCTTTCAAAAGGTTAATAAGTTTTTGTATAATATGAACAGTTAGTAATTTTTATCTTTATATATATATATTATATATATACATAATGAGATAAAAGTTTCTGTAGTAAATATACAATAATATACTAAACAATAAACTAGTAAATAATAACAAAACACAATGCAACAAAGTGTGATGTAACAAATACATAGCAAAACTTGTAAAAAAGTTTGAAATACATTTTACATATTTTAATATTTACATAAGAAAACATCAGTTTATTTCTTAGAACGAATCGTTCGATGTTTTATTAAAAAACAATATCTTTTTAAAATACATACCTCTCTTTAGTTTTATATGTTAAACTCATTGGAAGAAATACTTTTTTATTATTTTTATAATTTTATTTATGGACGTAGCATTGAGAAAAAGATGTTACGACTTATCGGCTAGAGTCCCTATAGTATGAGTCTGGCCACAGTTGTCTTCTATCTGATTGGTTTTGACAAAATATGGCGGAACCAATAAGATGTCTTAAAACACGCGGTATTATTTAATATAAGGATAGAATATAGGAGACAATATAAAAAGATAAATTTATTTTTAATAGTTTTATTGCGATATAAAAATACATATTTATATACAATGCGATATAAAAATAAAAGAGTATCGGTCGAAGTCTTACTGCAAATGTTTTAAAGCATCTATCTTTATTCCTGATTAAATGTAGAATAAAGATCCCATACAGCACAGAAACTTGCAGTTACATTGCAGGAATATTGCAATATTGCAGATTGCGCGGTAATATTTCTGCAACATTATAGATA
>QVOB01025212.1:0-10445 GCA_014839585.1 Pseudomyrmex concolor
TATGTATATATATATATTATATATATATTTTATATACTACGCGACCTGCACAACGATATCACAGGAATACTATCGCAACGTGGGTCGAGTGTCTGTACAGACACCACACGTTCTCAAACTAACATAACTTGTGCCACACAGAGGGAGGTAGAACATCGACTCTACGTCATAAATGAGAGAGTAACCCGAGACCCATCGATCGCACGATGATTACGGAATGCGTAGCATTCGCGTGGGCGGTCCTTCGCCCACGAAAATGAACTCCGAGATCATTACGAAGCTAGGCGTGAAAGAGACACTAATCTTCAGAGAAAATTCTCTTGGTAAGGTAAGAAGATCTCTTCGGTGAAATTCTTACCAAAAAGAACACTTTTTTTTTCACAATGACAATATTCGCGCGAGATAAAAGCAATTCCGGCCTTCCAAACTGTCACGAGAGAGCAATTCTCTTCGAAAGAAATAGAAGGGAATTTATATACATATATATACGTACATTATAATGAATTTTTAATAAAAGCTCTTAATTGAATGATGTTTCTTTCAATATCCTTTAAAATACGCAAAGGGAAGAAAAGTTGCACGGAACACCCTGTATGCGCCCTGGCCTTGATACTGACTGGAAACAGCACTCTCATTGGTAAATTACGATCGCGGCGATGTTATATAAGGAACCGGGTCAACACTCGACTCAAGGACGCGTAAAAAAGGTAACTACTGAAAGATAACTCTTTCCCCTTTTAACGGAGAAGCAATATTTTTTTTCTACCCCCCCGATTGTGCGGCACTATTATCAGCTGTTAAAATGTAGATGCGTGTTGGCAGGCAATGTCGATACCGATATTGTCCTCCGTGTCGCTCACTAGCGAATCCTCGGCGTCGGTCAGGTCCTCGAAAGGGAAATTGCAGCTCGGAGAGATCAGGCCTATGCGAAAGAACAACAGAGAGAAAAAAGAGAAGCGCTTGTTATCGGGGTGCATACACGCGATGGATTTCGAGCGCCGTGCGCGCGAAACTCGCTCGGTCCTTCCTCGCACGGACGATAAGGTTACTTTGGTTTTTTGTTTTGTTTCATTTTCTTTTTTTTTTCTTTTTTTTTTTTTAAATCATTCAACGTCGTTATCCGTAGTGGAAGACAGACACCTGTGGCTGTGTTCGTTTTGTGGGTTGGCTTCGTTTTTGTCAAAGACACCAGAACTTTCTCGCGCGAGATCAAAGTCGAGGATCTCATCGCTCCACTGATTGACTTTTGACACTGGTTTCTCTTTGATGGTTCATACGTGTGTGCGCGTCTATCGGTATGTAGGATGTTGAGCTTGTATCGAGACGTAGGTATACATATGTATATATTTCCGCGCGCTTGTCTGAGTGAGTTTACTTGTATTTCATGGTAAATACATATATAGAAAATGCAACTAACTCTGCACCTAACTCTGTTTAAGTATATAAAGTCTGTGCAAAGTCTGTCGGATTGGCTTGCTTTAATTCGTGTTCGTTTCGTAATAACTTTGCAATAAAACGTGAGGAACAAAAATTTTCTCTCTCGAAAACGCTCTTCCGACTATCTTTCCGAAGTAAAATTTTACAACGATAATTATAATCGCAGCGTATATATACGAGAAGACACACGATAAATAAATTTCCGAGAAGAATAACACTAATTAATCAGAAATGGCTGCGAGTGACAATTGCAAACAAATTACAGTTAATTTCGCGATTGATATCAGCGATTTGTAATTTTGCAATTAATATTCAGCATGTGACGATAAGCGTTATATATGACTCGAGGGTGATATCTTCCGATAAATTTCCAAGCCCGGTGCTACATCTCCATGGAGATGCGCACGCTTCGATCAGAGATAATACATTAGTCAGCTTCGTACGTATTAATGATTTAGCCAAGTAAACATACGAACGCGCGTAAAGCAAGCAGGCAAGCAAGTGGCAGCTTCTAGAGTATATATTGGTGGTGGTGTAGTGGTGAAAGAGAAAAAGAGAAAGACAAAGAGGAGTACACGAAGAGGAATACGTCAATAAAATATACGTTAATAAAATATGATTACACATGTGTGGACGTGATGGTTTATAGTAAATTGGAAATGTGTGGTGGTTATTATGAAATGTGTGTATACGTGTAATATATGTTATATATATACATATATATATATATATGAGCGTGAGATGAGACAAGGCTCCTGCGGAAGAGTAATGATTAAAGGTTAGATCAGGCTTACCCTCGTTGTCGGCCTTCAAGTAGAGCTGCCCCTTTGGGCTCAGACACTGCCGATACTCGGTCGTGTAACATGCTGTATTCATCCAAATCAAATTTCAAGTTATCAGATGCGTGTAATCAGAACGACGCGCTTTCCGCGCGTAGTCGCCGTGTGTAATGCGTGATTCGCGGGAAAACGTGATTCGAAGGAAGTGAGTAAGCGCAAATGATAAACATTTTGTTCGTGTTTGCAGCAACTTGTCGTTTAAAAATGACGCGCATCAAGGGAGATATGTATCAAGCCATGTGATAAAATCCGGGTGAAAGAGCATTTAACGCGCGTTTTAAAAAAAAAAAACTTCTCTCTGTCGGAAACGTCTATTTCGTTTCTGAGGTTAATTCCGGCAGCGAAAAACCGACTCGTTTCGCGCGCGAAGAAAGTTGCAAAAAGTCGCGTGCAAAAAGTTGAGCGTTCGCGCAACGACGACAGTTTTCCAGTTCGATGTCTGGTCTATATTTAGGGTAAGCGCCGTCAGTTCCGCTCTCAGAATGCCAAATTAGTTTCCTCGAACCCCGAGAAGAGCAGAAGAGGCGAATAGCCCTCGCGGAATTGGAGAAGATTAATATCTGACTTACGGTGTATAAAAGCCGTAACGTCTCTTACGACGTGAGGGCAATTAAACCCCTAACTCTCTTCAAGTTCTTATCGCCGTTGAAATTCTCACTATCGATCGGACGGAAACACTTGATCCTGTCGTCTCGTTACGTGAAAGTGTTATGTTTCGTGAGCATCGCCGTGTACGGTGTGTCTTTACTGCAAATCTGAGTGTTACGAGGTTTCCTCAAATGTGAGAGTGTTGTAAGACAATATTGTCGCAACGGAATTCTGAAACGGAATTCCGATGCTATACTGTCAAGATGCGCTCTTACGCGATTAATTATTAGAAACACACAATTGATCAAACACAAGTACTTGGATAATCGACCGATAACGTGCGTTCGATCAACAGCTCTTAACGGCAATGCGATGCTACATTGTCGCTATGATATTAAGTAATACGATCATTAATTGATATTGACACACAAACGACGTATAATAATAATGCGAGATAATAGGAAGAATTTATCTCGCGTGACGCTTCTTTAATATCGCATGGCGAAATAAATGTATCCGACTGAGCAGAACAAATTGCTTCGAAACGCACGCGGCAAGATAATAATTGCGCTGATCACGCAACGGAAGTACAAAATCAGTCTTGCAAGAGACATGTAGCGATAATGTCAATACATATACATATATATATGTATATATTTATACGAAAACGGCAACTATGCAAGTGTCGCTAACATCAAGAGCATCTACTTATTGTGAAACCATGCGATATCGAAGCAGCGAAAGATCGTGAGTAGAAAAAAAAAAAAAAAAAAAAAAGCTGAAAAGAGAGAAAGAGAGTATAATATATCACGATGATCGTGAAGAGAAGAAACCCGATAGAAGCCGTTGCATTCTGCACATCGAACACCGAGAGAGATTTTTTGAATGTGATTTGCCAATCATCGACCAAGCCAGCCAATATAATCACAGAGTAGAAGGCATTCAACAGAGAAAAAGAGAGAGAAAGAGAGAGAAACAGAAGAGAGAGAGAGAGAGAGAGAGTGATACGATACAAAAAATACGGAGTGTCTTTGAAGTGGCGCTTGATGAGAGTCAGAAAACACATCCGTATCAAAGAAAAAAACTCGAAAAAAAAGGACAAAAATTTGACTAACAAATTCTGAGGAGGCAATATTCAATGCGTTTTCAATAGTTTTTTTTTACACCATGATGGATATTACAGTTCAGTTTTAACATTGAAATTATCGCGGTCGTGTTACGATAAAAAAAAAAACTGACGCTGTATATCACAATAGGAAAAAAAATTCTTTCGTAAAAAGACACAAGCGGCTTAATTTATCCATCTCTGAGAACTTGATCATTTTTGCCATACGCGTATATCCTCGGCAATAATTCTTTTCCGGAGGACACGCTCGGTCGCAGAATTTCTTCGTCGCTGAATATTTTAAAAGCTCTCTTCCTTTAGTGTCATCGCGCGAAAAGGAGGACGCGCGAGGCTAAACGATATTCGCTCTTGTCACGACAAATTCGGCTCACAACGAAGACAACAATTTGCCCGACGAACTAAAATTAACTTCTCCGAACACATGTGTGAATAAATAAAGTCACGTTAAGAAAGGTCAGGGAACGAATTTAACACACGTTTATGATACGTGCTCGACAAAAAAATCATATCTTAACGTCGTAACGAGACATAAATATGACGTGTCAATATCTTTTGTTCAAAGCATGTCAGCGACTGTGTTACAGTATCAGACTTGAAGCTCGGAATCTTTTATAGTCTATTAATCTTCTAAAAAGTTACATACGTACATGCTTACATATACATGTGTACACACTTATATACATATATATATGGACATGTACAGTATGTATATGCTATATTTACAAAACCATTTGTTCAATCATGTTTAAAATATATCGTATTTTAAAAAAATATATCGTATTGGCCGTTCCCTTCTACTTGTACAAAAATATAACTTTTGTAAATAAATGCATCCGCTTAACTCTCTTCTTTTCTTTTTTCCTCTCTTTCTCTCTTTTAAATATTTAAATTATCGCGAACTTCTCCGCGTATAAATATGAATGCATGATTCTCTATGAATTTTTCCAGCATTTCCACAATAACAAAAATAAAAACAAATAATTCTCTCTGGGAGTGTACGATAAAAAATATATTGCTGAAGAAGTTAACGATAAAGTTACTAATTACGTATTGATACATTGAATATGAATGTACTCTGTAAAATTATGAAAATATGGTAAATATAAATATAAATTTTATAGTTGATGAAATTAATTTAGTGCGCAAAATTTTATTTATTCGGACCATATCAAAAAATTAACGCTTTACAGAAGTAAATTATGGATTATGTACGCAGTAGATTTACCGAAAATAACTGTGAATAAAGCATTGAATACTGCCTCTCAGGTGATTTACAGACAGAGTAAGCGCATGTAGTTTCCGCGGAAACAGTTTATACATTAGTGTAGAATTTTGCTAAACACAAGTGGCGTCGGCGCTGATGTGAAATTTTTCATAAAATCTTCTATGTCTGGAAAATATCGTATAACTCACGTGAAATATTTATCTTCACTTGAATTATTTATAAACTCTTTTCGAGATATTTTGCGCTTTCTAAAAGAGAACAAAAATGACGTTTTGAAAGATCGCTGCACTGAAATAAATGTATTCCCATCGAAAGAATTTCTTCGAAAAGTCACCGAGAAGAACTTTAAGAATTAATAAATTCATTCACTATCCAAAGGTAAGATCCTTCTGGCGAAATTCTGATGTGAGAGCACATTT
Organism: Pseudomyrmex concolor; assembly: GCA_014839585.1. Taxonomy (NCBI): domain Eukaryota; kingdom Metazoa; phylum Arthropoda; class Insecta; order Hymenoptera; family Formicidae; genus Pseudomyrmex; species Pseudomyrmex concolor. Next base: position 5,635 of record QVOB01025212.1, read on the forward strand.
TGTCTCGATGTAATCATGCAAAGAACGGACGTATTTCCCGGCAAGTATTCGTATTTCTCCCCACCCGTACGTAATAATTTCGCGCGTGTCCTATTTCGTAGCGCCGACTCCACTTAAAAATATTATGAAAAATTTAGTATTCTCAATTGTTGCGCTAAAAGCAGCACGTTGTCAGCTCTTGCGAACTATGTCACGAAAGGGGAAAAAGGAGAGGCAATACGGAGCGGTCGGACAATTTGCATAGCTTTTTGAATAAATCCGCTTTTTTTACGCTTCGACGGTTTTACGCTTTGGTTCGATTCGTGTTACTCGGATTTATCGATACACCTCATTCGCACAAAATTATACAAATCTGTCTGATTTGGATAGCTAATGCGCGCAAGAAAACAGCGAGGATACATAAAATGGGACAAGTAAAAACCAATTTCCAAAATTAAACTTCCGCTTGCGATAATTTTTGTCTGAATCTTAACTTTTTCCTGGTGATTAAATTTTGATTAAATTTTCAAAATGCATCAATTTCAACAACATTAATTTTATACGCCAATTTTTGGAATGTAAACGAACAATAATGATCGTGTGTACGTCACACAGAACGAGCCGAATAAGGGAATCATTAATAACAGGGTCGCGGAGCTGACGTCGCGCGGCTTTCTACGTGAATCTCTAGACAAAATGCCACGTAAAATATATCGCGTGGGAAGGGGGACAAAAAAACGTAAATGAATTAGAAAAAGGTATGAACGTACCAACGCCATTAGACTGCGAGGTCGGGAGTTGCACGGCGACGCTGAAGCCGCGCAGCTTCACCGGGGCGGAATTTTCCTTGCCAGCCAGGAGGGCGCACTGCGGCTTCAGGTCACGATGAATAATGTCGTTCTCGTGGCAGTAACGCAGCGCTTCGAGGATCTGTCGCATGTAGTGACTGTAAAAGAAAGTGCAGTTTTCTTAGGTACCAGGCGGCCGTTTGTGTGCCCGCATGTCACCGGAGGTGAAGGAGCACGTCCTCGTGCCAGGAACAATAGCAAAAGGCAGATATACGAGACGCGGATATTTCGCGGCGCAAAAGAGCGAGGCGCTTTCCGAGAATTTAAATAGAACGATTAAGGCATGCCTCGTTACGTCATGTAATGATTTTACACCCACAAAGTCCTTAAATATTCCAGCGGTAGTGGTTTCATTCGAGAGTCGGAAGATATGATCAACGATGACAATATACATTTCCGAAATTTAAACGAGGAATTTATTATTAAAAATAAAAAAATAAAAAACCTTTTAACATATATATATATATATGTGTGTGTTAGACGTTTTAATATACTTTTCAATTGCGCGTCTCAAAATTGTTACGTAAACAAATAATTTTTACATCTACTCTCTAAAATTCTAGCTATCTCTCTAAAATTTCATCCGAGAGATAAAGTTAGAAGATATATCAAAACTCGTATATAAATCTAAACTTAAAAATCTAAGAGAGAGTAATTTATTAAAAAAAAAAAAAGAAATTTAAATAAATGTCATATGTTAAATGTTTTAATATACTTTTCAGTTACGCGTTTCGCGAAATTGTTGCGTAGGGTAACACGTCGAGCGAAGGCGGCCATTACATTTTAGTTAATTAGTATGATCTTTGACATTTTCCTTTGTTCCATAGCAAATGCACGTTGAAGTATAATACATACTCATATGCGCGCAAATATATATACGCGGTACAAAATCCTTCCCCAAGTGACTCTTGACATTTTCATGTATTTTTTGTGATAATACAGAAAAGAAGGGCTTTACTATGCATTCATTGTCCTTTTACCGTATCAATCAAAGTACTCGGGAGAGATAATCCTTCAAGCGAGAGAGTTGTACGTGCGTAGTACGTGTGGTGAATATGATGTCCGTGCATTTGACATATGATATTAACGGTGAAATATCTTTGACGTTGGGGAATAAAATATAAGACAGGGAAACGTATTTTTCGAGATATAATAAAAATCGAAGGAGAATTTATATATATATATATCTTCTCCACTTGAAGAAATGAGTTTCTCTGTTTGTGTGTGTGAACATATAAATCAAGTAGTTTTCTCAATGCGCTACGTTTCCTACAGATATTTTGCTCTGATATCCGAGAATTAATTCGTACATATCCGCTTTTCTATCGTCAAAGATATAAGATTGTGACGAATTTTAATAGGATCCTTTTGAGGTGAAGACTACTTGCTGTGTGACTAGTTCAAGCGTGACATAAACGAGTACAGCGGAATCTAATGGATCGCTCGCAGTCAAGAATTTATCGAGACAGGGATTTATTACGCTCTGGAGAGAGACTCTCTTTCTCTCTATCTTTCGAGCGAGAATCCGTTTGCATTATATCGAGGTGTAACGTACAGACATTAATCGCGTTTCAGTGCGAGCTCTCGGGAAATGACTTGGAGAAAGCAATTAATTTATCAAATTTCTCGCGCCTCGATTTACGCACGACGCCTTAAACGGAATTAATAAGGAAATTAAAACCGGCTTTGTTCGGGGAAACGTGTGCAAAATAAAGTATTAGCGCTCTGTGCAATATTCCGTTTTATCATAAGAACAACACAATAATGCCGAGAGAAAAAAAATCAAACGCAATTTTATGTTCAATTCCGTTTCCGTGAAGTTATTTTAAAGCTCGAAGATAACGCGACAGAATTAAATTAAAGCGCAATTAAAAAATAAAATTATGAAAAAAGAATGCTACGATAATTATTAAAAGAATAATAGAAAAGAACATTATTTTAAGTAAATGTAAATGCGATTTGTTATTACTGGTTGCGCCGGAAAATCTCGCTCCGTTCAAGACGGAATTATACCGAGACTGTCGCAATATATTTTACTCGGCGTAATGCCAGTCGCTTTACGTTTGTAAAACGATGTATGTATGTAAAACGTTTCTGTTCTTAGCTTCGAGAGATAATGTTCAAATGGATGCACTGCGGTGTATGTCTGCGGCGGAGCTGCGATGTTCGCGGAGTTACGTGATGATAGATGTAATGAATTTTCTTTACCTCGCAACCGCCTCGCTGTACACAAAACCGGCAGTTGCTCGTCTGACGACCTCGAAGCACAAATCAGAGCCGTCCATACTGAAAAAAAAGAGAAAACGAAATATTAAAACGCAGAATATCCGATAGGAGATCAATGAATCCGCTTTAATAAATTGCGTGCACACGTTCCTGTTTGTATAATTTATCGATAATCTTTCATATCAATAGCACCACTCTCGAGGCATTATTTATGATAATTCGTGCGTATCACAATTATTATACATGTACATATAGAAATGATTTGAAATGCATAATAATCAATTTTTCCTAATAAGTTATCGATCCAAATACTAATCGCGCGTGTGCAACGGCAAAATCAATGAAAAATAACGTCACTGGTTAAAAGATGTTTTTTTGTTCGACAAAAACTCATCTCATTGAGCTAAAGGAAGTAAAGAAGTGCGCGGCGCTATGTGTGTGTGTGTGTGTGTGTGTGTATGTGTGTGCGCGCGTATATGTGTGTCACATTATTTAAATAGTCTCGTTAAAAAGTGCCTTGAGCACCGAGAGTCTATTAAAAACTGTGGCTATCTTATCCGATAGCGTGGATTATTTCAAGAGCGCTTCAGATGTGTGTATCCAATTATAGCGAACCGTATAGTCGTTATAATAGATATGGCAAACAATTAAATAGAAAACGTGCTTTTTCGAGAAAAGATTGAGCCGTTAAAGAAATACATATCACGTATATTTGTTTTGTTCGATTCTTTCAATTTTCGACAAATTCGACAAAAACCCGATGCGTCCCATGGTGTCGTATCTACCATCGCCTGTAACGCATGTAACGTTCTATTAGCCTGATACGCTGCTAATAATTACGCCATCACGCAGAGACGAGAGAACAGACTTGTTGGCATATAAAGGACATGATTGACGCCCTTCGTTTCAAAAGTTCCGCTTCTAAAACAGAACCGGCTTAAAGTTCATGATTAAAAGCCTTATATAACTATAATAAGCTGTAGATTTTTTCCCGCTCTTAATCTCGAGATCGCCATTTGAGTTTCGATAAAGCAAATAAATATATAAAGACGAGTGTTTACATGCGTGCACGTGTTTGTTCTAAATTATTGTTACTTGAAAAAAAATGTAGGAACATAGGATACACTTGTAGAAAAAAAAAAAGATAAAATACGAGTTAGATAGTTCTATACTCACTATTCGAATACCATGTATAACATGCCTTCGGAACTGTAAGTTTCCAGCAGTTCCACGATGTGCGGATGTTTTAACATATGGCATATTGTAGCCTCCCGTTTCAAATCTAAAACATGAGAAATGCAAATTTTACCAGATGATCTTCTTACGATAAAAATCGCAGTGTGCAAGACAAGATCAGATATTACCGCTGAATAATAAAATCGTATATTCTTCATTATTCTAGATTTTGCATATATTTAAATACACATAGTTTTATAGTTTCGCGCGTTGTTAAAACAAGTTTCGTTATTAAAATTTATTGAAATATATGTAAAAATTATGAGACTTAAATATTCATGATTATAACGTGTCAATTGTAAATTTGTAATTAAAGAAAATATAATTTAAAATCAGGAAATTTAAAATTAGATATTCAATTTTTGGCACAACGTCGTGTAAAACATTGTTAAAAATAAGCAAATAATATGAAATAAAGAGAAGAAATGAATATAATGTACGAGCGGAAGAAATGTGAGACACGTGTGCAACTAATATTTCAAATGTCAATATTATATAATAGGACTCGATGTAATATTTAAC
>QVOB01025240.1:0-12926 GCA_014839585.1 Pseudomyrmex concolor
TCATCTTTCTCTTGCAGCTCTTTCATCAGAGAGATATTTCCTCTTGTGAGTAACATGCGATTTTCAGATAATTGTTGCCTAAGTGTATCGGCCTCAGACTGCCATTTATTTAATTCATCGCGATAGCTTTCTAGCTCATTTTTATGTTGTTGTTCCAGTCTATAAAAAAATTAATTATTTTTATAGTAAGTTTTAAGAAAAATTCACTTTCTAACATTTTGTACGTGATTATAAATAAAACAGTTGAATTCATTAAATGCATTATATTATACAAACCTTTCTCTCATATGATCAATGTACTTCAATCTTTCTTCTGCTAACCGGTGCCAACGTTTGCTCAGTTCTTTGCTAATATTTAATTCTGCTTCAAGAGTAGATATATTTTCATGTAATCTAGCAGTTTCTTCTTCTTGCGCGGCATTGTTTTGACGAGACCATGTTATTCTTGACGTGGTCTCGTCAAACAATGACGGTTTTTCCAAAATCTTTTCAACAGTCACGACTGATAGTTCTTCACTGGTTTTTTTTGTTTCACTTTGCATAGCTAAAATACGATCGTGCAGACTTTTAATTTCATCTTGAAAACGACTCGCTGCTCGGCTATGTTCGTCTCTATCTTCTTTCAATAAATTCTGATATCTCAAAATAGTCTCTTCTTTCTGATTAAGTAACTTCTGCAAACTACTTATTGTCGACTTTAAAGCTAATTTGTCAGTACAATCTGTGCTTATAACGTGTGGCTGAGTCATCGAGTCATCAAGCACAGTTTGTTTTTGAGCAAGATATAAATCTTTCTCTTCTATCGCTTTTATTGTAGTTTGATACTTTAAATTTTTCTCTATCACTGCTTTGTTCAGAGCGTCCATTTTTACTTGATACTGTGTATCTCTTTCTTCAATCGCTTTGTTCAAACTATCCAATTTTGCTTGATATTGCAAATCTTTTTCAGCCATCGTCTTATTTAGAGCATCTATTTTTGCTTTGTATTCTGCTAATTGCGATTCACATTTTTCGAGCGTTTCTGAGCGTTCCGATGCGACTTTCAATGCTTCATCCAATTGTTCTTTAAAGATAGTCGAACTTCTGTTCTCATCTATATTAGTTTCTTGGATGATAGGTTTTATCGGTTTGTCTAGTTCAGTTTGAATTTCTTTAGAAACTTTAGTTTCCTTGCTTGCACTTTTTACTTTTTCATTTAAACAACATGTGTAAGGATCTGTTTGAACACTGACGATGTGAGTTTCTGTTGCTACTTGAATAGACTTTGTTTCAAAATTTGCTGTATTAATTCGAACTTGTGAATATTCTTGCGATGGATACCAAGCTCTCTGAATATTTAGCATGTCCTGCTCCATGTTAGCTATTACTGACTCGTACTCATTGAATTTGCTATTAGCAATTTGAAGTTCATGTTCTAAATGAGCGATTTTTCTCTTGTATTTGAAATCCTAATTAAAAATAGAAATAGAGAAACTAAAAATAGAAAATAAAATTTTAAATTAAATATATTCATACTTGTAAATAAACTTACGTTTACAGTCTTTTGCGAAGTTTCAGCAAAATGTTCCATGATATTTTGAATATTGCCAGTGCCGATTTGTTGCTCTAATATGTCTTTTAAACGTTCGACAATCTCAAGACGAGTAGACAAAAGTTGTTGTTCGTATTTGACATCTTCATGACATTTTTTCACTTTTTGCATTTCTGCATCGATATTTTGATTATCTGTTTTCAATTTTGCAGCTAGAGCAATTACTTTTTCTAAGGCACTTACAGAAGTTGATCCCACATATTGGCATTGTAAAAAGTATATAATATCTATGTAATACCTGCAATACATAAACAAAGATGAAATACACTTTCTAAATATGAAATAACGTCTAGATGTGTTGATTTTTGATTTTACTTGCACCGATTATCACATTGCTTCCGGTAATCTTGTATATAATTACGCATTTCCTCACATTTCTTTTTTGAATTATCGAGCTCTTGCCGTATGGAAGCTAATTCGTTCTGTAACTGCGTTTTCTGCATGGTTTGTTCCATTTCCGACATCTTTGTACTTCTGAGCTCAAAATCAAGTCTCGAAATAGTAGCTTTATCTTCGCTTACAGCTTGCAGATCTAATATTTGATGCCTCAAATTATCTAACTCCAACGTTTGTAGCGAATTTAGCGAATACTGCACTCGCGCCTCCTCTTCGACAATTTGTATCCTTTTCTTCAAATTTTCGTTTTCTATGACAAGTTGCGATTTTTCATTTTGAAGCTCTTGTATGCGGTTGTCATCTATTTTTACAGTCTGCTGTACAGCTACTTCTTTAAATAATTTTTTGTGCACTTCGATTAATTTCTTTTGCAATTCGGAGTTAGAAGTAGAAAGTTGTTTAACGTTATCTTCGTACTTTGCTAGTTGTTTTTGTGATATTTCGTGTAATCTAGTCATCTGCTCAGCTCGTTGCTTCTCCATCAGTTCTTTGGCTTCTATTTCTTTTAATTTTTGTTGCAAATTATCACCTTCGTAGTTTGTTTTCTGCAAACTTTCTATAAATTGATGTTTTTCTTGCGTTATTTTTTCTACTTCTTCTTTCAAGGATAATATTTCTTTATAATCAGCAAATATTATTGTTGTTTCTAACAAAGCATGATGACGTATACTCAGTTCTTCATATTTCTCCTTCAGCTCGTTATGCACTGTTATACTCACCGAGTTAGACAAGTTACTTTGCAATAGAGAGATCTCTGATAATAACGTTTTGATGTACTTATCTGCGTCAGCAAGAGCTCGATTGAGATCGCCTTCTTTTTTAATCATTTCTTTTTTATATTCATATAATTTACTTGTTTCCTTATTGAATAATTGCTGAAGAGTAGCGTTTTTTCTGTTCATAACTATTATTTCGTTAGCAGCGTCTGCATATTCTCTTGTTTTTATTGCAAATGATTTTTTAACTTCATCATCCCCGTCTTCTAGAATTTTCCAATTTTTCTCATAAACTTCTAACTGCTTTTTACAACCATCTATCTCATATTTTAACTGATTATTTTCTTCAAACAAAAAATCTTTTTGTTTCTCCCATTCTTCTGCTTCGTTCTTGTAAGCCGTTTGCAAAGCTTTCATTTCTGCAAGGTAAATTGTTATATCCTCATCTTCGCCATGTTTTTCATACACTTTTTCGAAGTTTATACTTTTATTTGTTGCTAAATCTTGTAATATATTATCTTTTTTTTGCAATTCTTTTCTAGAGAAAATATAAAAGAATTTCTTTATTCTCGTGAAAATAAATCTTATTCTGATTTCTTAATCAAATTTCGTTAAATACCTCAACAACTTCAGTTGTGACCTTAATTCAGCATTGCTACCTTGTACAACATTCAGATGTTCTTGTAATCTCATAGCTGGATGATACCAACCAGCTAGATGCCGGGCATCTAAAGCTTCCAATAATCGCTCCAACGTAGTGGATTGTATTGTAACTTCGCTCTTACCTAAGATAATAATTACAAAAAAATATATCTTACTTGCTACTTATTTTAGACGATCACTATGAAAATTCTGTTCAAAACGTAAGTAAAAACTGCAAAACAATTTATATAAAAAATAGGTAGATTTTAGTAAAAAAAATTATCATTCTATATGTAGTATATTAGACAGAGAAAAAGAGGAAAAAAAGCACAATAGTCTTGAGAGTGTCATAGAAAGAGAAATATGTGCAACACACTAAAGTACCGTTAAAGTTAGCAAAAATTCACCATCTTGATTATGTATACTATCCATGATCTCATGCAAGCCTGTTCTAAGTGCTTCATTTTCTTCTATAAGTATTTGAATGTTTGATGTAACTTCAGAAATATCAGTTTTGGAACATATTTGCACATTTTCTAATTCCATTACTTTAGTCGAATGTAAAAATTGATTACTATAGTCTAAGTTATCTGAAATATCTGATATTTTCTCAGATTTGCTCAACTTATATCTTAACATCCTTATCTACAAGTAAATATTTTTTTATAATAAATAATTCTATAACATACAATAGAAATGCATATGTAAATATTATTAGAGCTTTTCTATATACATTTATTTTTTATAAATTCTATCTTACATCTGATTTTAATTCTAAATTTTCCTCTACAAGACTTTTATTTTGACGAATAAGCTCTTCTATTTTTCTGGATTCTTCTTTATGTTTTATCACAATATTTTTAATTGATATTGATTCATCTTCTGGAATGCCCAACTTCTCTCTGTTAGAATATTAACAAATTTTTAAGTTGTCTTTATTCCGTTTCTTAAAATAATTAAATTAATGTTACCAATGGAAGAAGATTTTACCTAAGACTTAAAATCTCCATTTCCTGATATGAATTTAGCATTTCTAATTTATTAACAACATTAATTAAATCTTCGATATGTTCATGTTTACGATTTATTTTAATTTTTAATTCTTTGATTTCATTCAATGCTTTAGCTAATGCCTCATTTCCATTTTCATATTTCTTTAATACAGATAACACTTCGCATAACTACAGCAAAGAATATAGAAATTAGTACAATTGTATAAAATTTTTTATGTGTGAATTTCAGATATAAAAGTAAATGTCTGACACACACTTTATTACTCTGTGCCTTGGAATCATTTTGCGCTTGCATTAACGCGTTTTCCAAATTAGAAATTTTTTCTTTCCAACTTTGCAATTTTTTCAACAAGCTTTTTTGTTCTTTTTGTTTGTCGTTCTTTTCAGACCTATTAAGTCGATAATGTTAAAACTACACTTTACAAAATTATAAATAAAAAATAATATCACTTTCTTTTGCTTACTCTTGTGTCTCTCCCTTTAATTTTTCCATGAGCGCAGCGCTCTCATTAATTTCAATGACTGCCTCTGAAAGTTTAGCTTGTAATTCAACTATGATCGCATCCCGACGAGTTATTTCGTCATTTAATTGACTAATCTGTGATTTATTTTCTTCTTTGGCTGATGTAACTGAATGTATTAATGACTGTGACAAGCTTTCTTTCAAATGTGCAATTTCCATATCTTTTTCATCCAATATGTTCTGGCAATATAAATAACGCACAAATTCTATAAACTTTATAACATTTCCAATACAATTTTTTCTGAAATAATCAGTACCTTCCATTCAGATATTCTGGCATCAATAGCTGTACCAAATTCATCTAACATTTTATCTCTGTCTATTTGCTGTGCTGTAATTTCTTCAAGTTGAGTAATCAAAGCTCCATTTTCTTGCTCCAATTTTGCTATTTTATCTATAATTACACAGCATTTATACTATTTAAAACATTGCAGATATATTGTGCAAAAAAACAAATAGTAAAATACCCTTATATTCCTCAATTTTAGTCTGAGATAAATGAAGTTCTTCAATCATATCATTCATTTTTTCTGTTGCATCCTCCATCTCATCTTTTAGAGTTGTTAACTGCTCTTTGAGAAGTTCATTTTCTTTGTCCAAACTCTAGATAATAAAACTAATTAAAAAAATAAATAACAAATTTTTTAATAAATCTCTTTGTATAAACTTGCCTCTAGTTCAATCATCAAAGTCTTGACTTTTTCATTTTTTTCTTGTGTTTCTGGATGAGAATACTTTCTTAAATCAGTATCCTGTGATTACAGACATAATATTAAGAAGTAACAATGCAAAAAATGTTTTGATAAGTTACTGACAAGAACTTACTTTTGTAAAACCATTACTTTCTTGTTTTATTGCAGATAATTTATATTCTGTAAAAATTATATAGAATATTAGTATAGAATATTAGTATTCAAGAGAAAATAAAATTTTATTTTTTATAACTATAATTTTAAGTTAAAAAGTAATATATAAACATGCAAGTATATTTATATATTACCTTTATTTTTTCGTTTAGTAGTCTCTGGACGCAATGAAGCTATTGCTTCTTTCAATTCACCACATTCAAGAAGTAAAGCTTCAACCTAACATAAATAAATTTATTTTATATATGGATGTTAATGGAAAAACATTACTTCTATATAAAGCTCATTGCACATAACAAAAACAAGGAAATATAAAATCTAGTAGCATTACCATCGTATACAAAGACAAGATTAGAACTACTGTATTAAATGTTCATATATAATGAAAAATTTTCTTACTTGATTATCTTTATAAGTCAACATTTCTTGAGACAATCTCATAAGTGTCCTCAGGTTTTGTACGTCAACAATCTCGTCCACATTGCATCGGACCACCGCAGGAAAAAGGTCCTCGATATCATCATCTGTTAAAGCTGAAATATTTACAGATAATATCCGATCCCAATCGGTGCGAACCATTTTTTACTAATCATATAATTTTTGCTTGCACAAATATATATTATTGCATGACGCTTCTTTTGACGTTTGTAAACAATATTGGCGTCATTGCAATCAACGTCGATAAAACAGTATAATTTTATGTTGCACATACAAGTTTTAGTATAGAACTAACTGCGTCACTACTTGGTAGTTTATTATGTTTATTTTCGGTTACTAGAGGTCGCAACAAGCGATCATCTATGCGTATCGCGCATGTATTCATCCACTTTGGAGTTTGGAGCACATGGCAGCACAAAACTATTGACTTGTTAAAATAAATTTAATTTTTTCCAGTGAAAAAGTTAGTTTAGGTTTTGTAAATGTAAGAAGAAAAAAATGGCTAACTTTGATATTATAAACAGTATCATATCTTCTCTTGACAAAATTGAATCACTAGAAAGAATAAAAAGGTAAGTATATATAAAATATTAATATTCTTTATGTGTGTGTAACCTAAACTTATAAATAATAAAGGAGAAAATAATTTTATTATTTATTCACAAAAATGTACAAATTTCACTTTAAAAGATTTGTATTTTGATTACTTTAATTTATAGTAGTAGATTTGATCATGTCATCTTTTATTCAATTTTAGTGGAAAGATTGAAATTAATATAAAAGCTCTTATAAAACATGTGTACGATTTCACCAAGGAGTATTCTCGCCACAATACTGATGCATTGCCAGAATTAGTTATAGAAGGATTTGATGAAGAACAGATATGGCAACAATTAGAATTACAGAATGAAAGTGAAACATTGGATTTAAAATTTAAAATGTCAAATAAGATTTCAAAAAGTTTGAGTGGTAAAAAGAAGTTGACTGTTCCATTAAGCTCCACAAAACCTGAAAATAAACCTGTGCAGATTGAAAATGACAGTTTTCATGAAGAAAATGAAAGTATGTGCGATGATAAAGAATCGGACAATGAAAATGAAGAAACTAAAAACATTTTGAAAAGAAAACATGAAAAAAAACAAAAATCTGTTGTGGATGACAAATTTTTCAAATTAGAAGAACTGACTGAATATTTGACTAAAGAAGAAAGAAAAGAAGAGCAGGAAGAGGAAGATGATGAATCTGTGGACTTGTTTAATGATTTTTCTGAGGAAGAAAATAGTGTTGAAGGAAAATATATGAAATATGCAGACTTTTTCGACAGTCCTGAAAGTGAAAATGAGCACCTCAATGAAAGTAATTCAAATGAAGACTCAGAAGAAGAAAGATCAAATGATACAAAAGACATGAGCAATGAGGAAGAGGAAGAAGAGGAACCACAGAGTAAAAGAGTAAGATTTAATCTTACCAATGATTCGGATGAGACTGACAGTTTGGAGAACAAAGCAAATAAGAAAGAGGAACAAAATGACAATGAAGAATACATAGAAGAAGACACAGAACCAAAATCTACCTTAGAAGCTCGTCAAGAAAGATTAAAAATGAAAATCCGAGAGCTGGAACAAGAAGCAATGAGTGAAAAGCCATGGCAATTAAAAGGTGAAGTAAGTGGTCTACATCGACCACAAAACTCTTTGCTAGAAGAGTTTGTGGAGTTTGATATAACCAAACGGCCAGCTCCTGTTATAACCGAGGAGACTACAATAAAACTGGAAGACATAATCATGCAACGAATTAAAGATAAAGCCTGGGATGACGTTGAAAAGAAGTTCAAGCCTGTTGAGACTCCATTAGAGTACAAGAAAAAACTGATACTTGATCAGGAGAAGAGCAAAGAGAGTTTGTCGCAAATTTATGAAAAAGAATATCTGAGACAGAAGAAAGCATTGAATTTGGACAATGAGGACAATGAGAAGAAAGAGGAATCACCACAATTACATAATGAAATTCGAAATATGATGCGTTCTCTGCTATCTAAGCTGGATGCGTTGTCTCATTATCATTATACTCCCAAGCTTGTAAGATTTAAGATACTTTACATAAAATATCATAGTTTTTTTTTTATAAAGGTGATACTTAAAAATACTAAAAATGTCTTGTAGTTTACTTTTCAGCTTTTAAAAACCTAATTTATATTTAGATAATTGCAATAGATTTTGTTGTATTTAATACATTTTTCTTTTAGGCTAAACCTGAAATTAAAATTATTAGCAACGTGCCTGCGATTAAAATGGAAGAAGTTGCGCCAATCGCAACCAGTGATGCTACTTTGTTAGCACCTGAGGAAGTTAAAGGTATTTATTACGTTGTATTTAATATTGTTATTGTAAGTTTCATTAATACATCGTTTCTACGTACTTCATGTTTATAGCCAAACCGCATGGTGATCTTATCGGTAAATCCGAGAGAACGAAAACCGATATGAAACGTGAAAGAAGAAAGAAAAAATTAAGACAACGAGCAAAGCAACAGGCGATAGAAAAGAAAGAAAAACTGAAAACATTGAAGCCAGGAATTTCCAAGAAACTTAAAGATAAAAAAGAGAAGGAAATGTTGCTGAAGAAAGTAACTAAAGACAGAAACGTCACAAAGTTAAATGAGACAACGCATAAAGTCGCAAAATCTTCGACTGTGTTCTTTACGCAGCTTCAAGACCAAATAAAAAATAAAAATACGAAAACTTCCAAAAAGAAGAACAAAAAGACAGTTTCGGCTGTAAAACTGAAGTTGTAAATTTTTTACGCGCGTAGATAGTACATATAATTTTATACATATTAAATATATATATAAATAAGGTTTAAATAAAATGTGTTTGTTGTTTTATTTTTTTTTTCTATCGTGTTTTTTTGGAGATTTCATACTTTTATTATTCTCAAACTTCTGTTACCTTTTGTGCAGTCATCGATTATAAATTGCAAAAAAATTATAAGCAGGAATTGTTAAAGAACTTGCGCGCAGAGCAACGTACATAATACAAGATACATATGTACACTAAAAGTTTGTTTCTATAGTTTTATTGCATGATATATGTATGCATTTTCTAATACCCTTCGCTCTTTTTAAATTATTAATCGTTTTATGGTTCTTTTTCTCGTGTGGAACTATATAATATGTAGGTGGATATATTGTGCAAAGAAATATGTAATGAAGGTAAAAGGATTTGTGAAATAGTTCTTTCCTTTCCTTTGATAGAAACGACGACGTTCATACTTAACATTTGTGTACAGAGCCTGCATTAGGCTCAGTATTAGTTATTGTCAAAAGTGATGTGTACTTGTCTTCGTCACGATATAGGATGACACAAAAAAATCATGTATATACGTATAGTTTATGTATATTAATGAAAAATGTTCCCAATTCATTATGATATGCTGCAATTTCGTTTCAATGTGCTCATCAAAAATTGGCTAAAACTTGTTCAAACGCGCTAAGTTACACGTGGTTATTTATAAATGCAATTATTCGTGTGTAACATTATCTATATTTTTTTCTTTAAGAATATCTAAAAACGGTGTCTTGCACAGAGAAGCAAAAGTGGATTACACAAGTTTTGTACATTGTCAATATCTCGAACGAGTTCCTTGTCGCGTGTTGACTTATGATTGCACTGTTCATAATTACAAAGATCTAAATTAATATAATTAAGCTAACCTTACGAATCTAACGATAAGCTGGTATTAAAATTACCGTGATTTGTGTAGATTTGATTGAGAATTTTTTTTAAAAATACTTTTTCTTATGGTTAGAATACACCTCCGTTATTTTCATCATCTTCCTCTTTTTCTTTGTTAAATATTTATGTGACTTGTATAATAAGCACAGATCGGATGTTTACAAACTATAAAACCCGCAACAAGGCCGTAAACATCCATACATATTGTTACATTATTCTCTAATTCAGAATTCTTTACTTAAATAAATATAAATTTTCATCGCAATAAGTAAATTTACCACATATTCCTAATTTTGAGTCTCCAAATTTAACAAAGCACATTTACATCGAAACAGTAATTAATGCATCAGAAATGAAGTACTTCTTATCAGTTACTTTTACATCTTTATTTAATTGTGCATTTGTTTAAAATGATATAAAATACTTGTCTTACATATCTTTAATGCCTTGCGCCAAACATCAAATGCGGGTGGCCCATCTGTGCGTATTATAATTCATTTCGAGCCCTAGTCGATGTTTATTTTTTGCGATAAACGTAAAATCGCATTTGATGTTGTAATGGCACTTTCGCATCGAAAATGTTTGTCAATTTGGACAACTACTTCGAACAATTGAGGCATACGATGTTGCGATCGTATCTGCGTGTGTCTGATTACCCATGACAGTAAACCGAATCTCTCGTTATATGTGTATAAGTATGCATAATAATGTGTAAATAATCTGGCAGACTAGGCTCTCCTAATCCCAGTGCGATCGTTTTTTTTCTTGCTTAGAGTCTATATATGCGGTGCTAAATTGGTAAATCGCGTTTCTTTTTTTTTTTTTTTTTTTTTTTAGGTGCACATGTTGGCGACGCCCAGAGTTTTATACATATATAAATTTCCGAAGAATTTCACTTAAAGTGCAGACATTGCTCGACTTATGAACGTTCATTTCTATGAACTCTAAACAACGCTCATGCATATACGTTCACGATTCAAACGCACGCATATGTGCACCGCGTGTACATAGATTAGACTAAGTCTGCAAAGTGCATAGCATTGCATAAAATTTGAAGCGATTGCGTTGAGATTAAAGTTGAGCTTATAGAGTTAGATTTACTTCGAAAAATGAAGAAATTGTTTAAAAGGTATTCCGTATAAGAAACATGATTACTCTTATTTACTCTTTCTATTCATTGATTTTATTATTAACAAGCTTCTTACAATGAAAAAATCGACAAAAAGAAAATTTATTTAGAGTTTCTAGAAATATTAGTTCTCTTTTTACCGAAAATCAATCCTTTCAGCTTACATAAGAACATATTATTCTTATCGTAAGTCGAGCAACGTCTGTAAAAGCTGCTCCCCAAAGGCGTATCGAGTAACAAATGTTTTGTTGCTACTCGAAATTAGTATTGAACATGTTCAGTTCTTCGAAGCCGGACGAACCGCCTTGGTCCTGTAGCATCTGCAACATATCGGATAGTTCTTGCGGCTGCGTACCAGGCCCGGCTTGTCCAGGGTGCGGTGGTTGTGCGGCGACTTGAGCGTTAGCTTGCCCGTCTGGCTGTGGCGTCTGATGCTGTTGCTGCCAACCCCACATACCTGATGAAAAGAATTGAAAACAATTTTATCGTTAACCACCGTATGCAATTTCGCGCAATGAAAAGTTTGGCAAACGTGATAAAACAAAATATATGCTGGAAAATTTACCAGGATTATTAGGCACTGTTGTGACTGCATGATATTGCTGTGTAGCCGGTGTTCTAGCTCCGCTACTTAGCTGTGTGTATGTTGGTCCGCTCGGTGACCTCGACGGACTTAATTGACTATATTGATAGCCTTCTGTCACGGGTTGCTATTGCAAAAAAACGCTTGCGGTGTTGGAGATGTATTAGCTGGCTTTTGAATTCTACTTAAGACCGACGAGGATGCGCTCTGCTGTCCAGGTGACCCATAAGCTATTGGCGACTGCGTCGTCTCATAGCTCTGATATACATTCTGTGTACTGGACGGCCTTGGTTGTTGCGGACCTGTAAACAACATGTGCTCAACATCTGATTGTGCAAATAAATAGGAAGAAATATGGTGCTCGTCTTACTAGCTGTAGCCACGGTCGCCGGATGCTGCATCATATGATGTGCAGAGTATATCGAATCTCTGGCAGGATGTCTCTGAAGAGAATAATCCAGACCAGGTTGACCATATGCAGGTACGGTTTCGTTTTCTGTTTGACCGTCACTACTTGGATGAAATGATCTAGATACAAAAGTAGTTTTTTTACAAAAACAATATATAAATAAAACAATGTATAAATGTCACATATAAATATCTTGTAATACATAAACATAATATAACTCTGATCTTACTTCGCGTGCGTATTTGTGCAGACAATATATTCGACGTCTTCGTTGAACGGATTTAAAAACGCAAATGCCGATGTCCTCAACCAAACCCAGTCGCGATTTTTGGCTCGAAATCTGTACATCACAGATACGACTTGTCCTTTTAACTTCAATACTGAAAAACAAACCATGTGTTGTTAATACTTTGAGATAGGAGAAATAGAGAGAAAGCTTTTAAAACTTTCTAAGAAAATACTTGGAAATGTAATTAATTACCCTGTTCAAAGCTCTCTCGCATATGTGTCAGATCTTCCGGATGAAAGAATTCGTAGCAGGGATGACCTAAGAGTTCTGATGGAGTGTAACCCAAGATTCCACCAACTCTTTGGTCCACGAAGGTAAATTTACCTTCCGCAGAATGACGTGATATAAATTCTGCGTGATTAGAAGCGTAATAATAAATTTCAGCTCAAATTATATCATGATAAAATACTTTTATAAAACTGAAGTATTATACATATATTAAAGTTTTTACGTGCTCACCGCTATTGCTATTAGAACCCGCTAAGTCGCTACTATTTGGTGTGCTAGTGACCTGTAATCGCCCAATGGCGACAAGGCAGCAGTGCGTGGAAGCATTTTCGTCTGTGACCACACCGTCTGGACCAGTTTGAACGCCTCC
>QVOB01025241.1:0-18857 GCA_014839585.1 Pseudomyrmex concolor
ATATATATATGTACACACACACGTGCAAGAAGCACATTTGTGTACATTTATACACATTTGTACACGCCGGCTACTAAACGGTTGCGTGTCCACTACACACATACATACGCACACGCATACATACCCGAAGGTGTGCTCCATCCACACGCACGAATACGTTTTGCACGTACGCCGGACACGTGCACACACCTGTTCGTCGCGCGTTCCCGCCGCGGTACACAAGCGGAGAGCAATCGACTCCACTCGCGGACACTTCGAAACACACGTTGCGCCGAGTGTCACTTGTCCCGCGACACGCTGTGCCCGAATATCTTTTTCCCACAAGAATCTCGAGAAAGAGAGAGAGACAGAGAGAGAGAGAGAGAGTAGCTTCTCTGAGAAGGACCTGAGTATAACATTTCGTTCGTGTGAGTGAAAAACGGTGCGCGGCGAGTTCTCACGGCGATAAGCAAGAGTTTAGTCTGCTTGCGCGCTCGGTTTTCGGTGAAGATTTATTTCTTCCACATTGCGGGTGCTTCCATGTGGGAATGGACGTGCGTCTCACGGAATTGTCTGACGGATTAAACTTGAAGTCGTCGTCGTCTTTCATGTTCTACAATCCGCCTGTGGATTAGGAAATCGAGAAACCGGCGTGAAAATTAACTTCCAGAACCAATCGACACGCTCGAAAAAGCAGAGATCCGCGACATTTATTCGTAATTGCGGAATTGATATTTTTGCGAATAAAAATCATCGAATCGTCCGTACGTGGGAACACGTGCTGTGGACGAACTGCGGCTTGTTTGAGAAAAGCAGGTGGCGAGGAGGCCGAGAGCGCGCGCGATCATCACGCTTTCGCGCGTGATCGCTTTCTCTCGCCGATGAATTCGCAGCCGCCGACGGCGACTCGATCTTCTTCGATCCCGGTGAAACGAGAAACTCGCGGAACGAGAAGCGAGGCGTGCGCGAGTAATCGCTCGCGATTAGTCTAGCGTGGAATTTGACGTTGCAAACTGTAATAGTGTCGGCGAGTGTGAATTGCGAGAAGAACGAAAAAAAAAACGAAGAACACACTGGGAATTAAAGAGGAGAAGTAAAACCGTGTCACGGCGATACGACAGCTTGCGGAGTGTTCGAGCGAAAGGTACCTGTCGCGTCGCAAGAGTCGGAGACGCGCATATGCGAGCCTCACCTGTGCCGCGTCGAGCGTTGCCCGCGCTCGGATCTGCTCCGAGGATTCAAGGATTCTTTGTGAAAACAAACGGTGGAGGAGCGTGAATTATTTTTGCTCTGAAGTGTCTTCACGAGTGTTCAGTGCAGAGAGCGAAGAGAGAAATAGAGAGAGAAAGAGAAAGAGGAAAAGAGATATTTTCGCGCAGTGGATATTTTCGGTGTTGGTGCAGTGTGCCGATAATAGCAATTGATAATATTCGGTGAGAGTGGTGAGAGAAAGAGAGAGAAAAAGAGAGCAAAGGATACGCATATAAGTGAAGAAACAGCGAAGAAGCGTTCGAGGGGAGCGGCTGGGAAGCAGCCGGGGATTATCGGTGATATGCGGTAGTCGAGGGGATTCCCCAGGGAGAGACATGAGGGCGGTCGCCACCTACGTCCTGTTCCTCGCCCACTTTGTACAGGTACACACGCGTAATTTTGAAGATTTTTTATGACTCGCATTGATTCATTGGCACTTTAACTCGGAGAAATAGTTGTACAGCCTTTTTATATTTTATAGAAATATTATTTATTTCTTATTGGCACGTACGCGCATTGCGTGTAAAATTTCGTATGGTATGACTATTATATGCGACACATCATCTTAAATAAGAATATATTAACAAATAAAATGTAATGAAATTTCAAACAAAGCGTCCGATGATAAATATTGAGTCCTGGACTCAGCAAACAACATTAATAGTCTTTTTTATGACCAACTACAAGTTCATGTTTGGCCACTAACGTAAATAAAAAAAAATATACATATAAAGAGTAAATTTAAGATGAAATACGACTTTCGAGACTCATGTGTTAAAATAACTCTCGATTAGCTGCACCAGCTGACTCGGTATAACATAAAGTCGATAGCTACTGCAGCGTTTCTTTCACCAGCAGACATTTAGTCGGCATTTAAGAGCCGATAAAAAGCACAGCGTGCGAGAAGATCGCGAGTGCTATTTATATACTCGCAATCAGTGCACCTTTTCCTCGCAAGTACGAGTATTTTCGCGATTGTTGAGACGCGGGTCGAAAATTACGTCGCGCATAACGCACGATCGATCGATCGCTTAATGAGATCTGACTTTTTGAACGAGTTCGATTCGAGGTGAAAAATGTCCCGTTCCTTGTTTCCCGACAACACAAGTGAGATCGTGGAAAAAAAAGTCAACGCGGTGATATTCGAACAGGTGATGCAAGCGCGCACAGTGCATACATACATGCCCCGCGGCATGTGCCATTCGCGAAAATAAACAGTTGCGACGCAGGCGCGGCCATTACAATGCATTTGTGCGCGATTAAGCTTAAACTTCGCTTTTTTACATCCATTGCAAGCGAGATACTTTTTTTTTTTTTTTTTTACAAAACTTGTATAGATTGGTGTATAAGTTGCAACTGCAGTTCTATTCGCAAGTTTATCCAACGATTTTTATATATCGAAACGGGGTAACGATTAATTTTACTTACAACAAGACACAGATTACGAAACTGTCGCTGTGTCAGTTGATATTTTCGCAAAGTGCGAAAAATTAAATTAGTTTCCGGAACAAAGATCAACGCCACGATTACCAACAAATTGCGATATTTACATCGAACTATATTTCACTTATATTGAATATAATAACGTAACAGCACCTGTGCGCCTCACGATCCGCGCAGTCTCGTTATCAGTATGATTTAAACAAGGTCTGCGCCGGTATTCGCGCGCTATATGTGCTGTTGCGTATCGGAAGTTAATTTGCAAGACAGTGCAACGAGATTTCCATACCGGGACCATTATAGATCACTGCGATCTCAGCGTATAGCGCTGCGCTCCTTTCGAGAGCTCGCAGTTTCCCCGCTTGTTGTTGCATCATCACAAGGTGCTATCGTGCGTGATGCAGCATCTGCAACGCGAGGCCGTTCTCACGTACGTTGCTTTGATCTTAGGAGTCTATCTTTCTTTCTCTCTTCCGCGTTGCAAAGCGATCAATAATAATACAATAAAGTCGCGTATATATAGAAATAATAACGAAAACTATTGATGTTATTCTATTTCTGCACTTATGTTCAGCACGTCACATGCGCGAAATGATGGATATCGCCATCAGATAACTTGTCTAATGTCATTGATGCTTGAAGGTTAGCTGATTAGGAAGATTAATGTATGCGAGTGCTAGCCGGAAAAATGTGGACGTGTAAAAAGCGATTACATATCAAGTTTTTACGTCGAAGTAAAATTAGCGCGACACAACCTGCTGTTAAATGAAGCGATTAGATAATGAGACAGAAAAGCGGTAATGGTTAATTCAATGCGGTTTATTCTGTTATCTGCGATCTGAAATGTCGACGCGCGAATCGAAAAAGATTTTCCTCCCTTCGTCACTTTCTCGTGCTCGCTGAAAGCTACAGACGTAAACGATAATTTAATTTAATTTAAATTTTGTTTCCATTTTTATTTTGAGTTTATCTTCAATTAAACGATGTAAATAGTTGATGAAATTCTCGCGAAGAAAAATCAGCTTCTAGCAATTTTTTCGAAGAATAATCAGCAAGAAAAACTATGATACATCTCCGTACCAAGGATCGATTGGAAATGCAATATTGAGTTTCGTCACGCAGCGAAAACTTCAGTTCTGTATCGACGATCGGAATCCGCTTCTAATTAATCAGCGTCTTAACGGCGGCACTTTACTGTTTGTCCTCGTAATTGTTGCCGTTTTTATGTATACCGCGCCGTGGCATGTCGCCGGACGCACCTACTGTCTCTCAGAACGTGGCTCTCCCGCGAGTTGCACAAGGATAGGAGAGCCGCGCGCTACATCCTTCTCCATGTTCTCAGCCACACGGGAGAGATACATACTTACGGCTTAAGTACGGCTTTTTTGCGGATGTTGTCCCCCGTCACTCGCACTTTGTAATTTTCTTACCCCGTATTATGCGGCACTGTCTCTGCCACCGTCTGTCTTTTGTCCAGAGAAATGCGTTTCGAAGCGCATTTGCTATTTACAGCAAATTTAAATTCCTCCTTGCCGCGAGTCTCGCCACTATATATAAATATTCACTAGACTTTTCAACCAATATTACATTTGTATGAAAATTAATTGGTTAATTTGTTAGTTTTAAATTATAAACGCTTACATTTTTGTTTGTGCACGGCATCTTGTTTTTATTGCCGCCGTGTTCTTCGTTAAAAATACATTGTTAACATTAACATCAGACTTTATGCCGCCGTGTACGCTTCTCTTCGCATGAATTAAAATATAATTAAAATATAATTGTTCGGTCTTCCATCGTGCTCCGGAAGCGCGCTGAGATACGTACGCGGAATTTTAGCAGCCTATTGTTGCAGACACGTCTGTGAACTTGCGGGCCTTATCAATTCATTTAAAAGGCATTGAATTTTCGGAGTCGCTCGTGAACTTGAAACGAGAGCAAGAGAAACGAGCAAAATAATTCAAAAGATCGTTCGTTAAGTTTTGTATTTTTCTAGGAAAATAATGCAAGGTGTTGAGATAAAAAGAAAAAATATACCTACGTAAACTTGTCTTACAGCCATCTCGCCATTTCGCCATGATATAACCTCCTCGGGAAACAACAGCAATCACGCGAAAATGATTAAATTATAAATATCAAATGTAAATTGCCGGGTTAAAGTACGATGCGTGTGTTCGCCTCGGCGAGACGAGGAAGAAGGCAAGGCAAATCCACGCTTCCGTAACGATCGACAATTTTGGTCCAAGCCGACGAATAATGGGAGCTTAGGAGCCGAAGCGTTGCTGCCTCGCTCCGACCCGGAGTTACCGGGGGTCATCTCCTCTTCTGGCCCTCTCTCTTATAAACGACTTTCGAAGAACGGGCCGCGGTAGAAAAGAGGGTTCCCGCGCCGTTCGTTGTTTTCTCTCGACGATTTCGACCTAGTGCAATTAAGTGCTGCCGCCGCCGCCGCCGCCGCCGCCGCAACCGCTGCTGTTGTTGCTGCAGCACCACGTTGTTGCTCTCTTTCAATTACTGCTCGAATGGAATTACCGTTATAAGACGCGCGATGCCTAATGCCGAAAAAAAAGTTTCGAAAGTGGTCCAACCATTCCGGGGCCTGCAAATTTGTATCCTCTTAATTGTGTGTCGTCCTGTGCATTTTTTCGCGTGTTCTTCCGTTCCATTTTAATTTACATCAAAAAGAAAACATCAACAACGTACTTTTATGCTATCCGCGATTCGTGTGAGTATTTCAGCGAGAGACTGGCTGGCCGCACACGTGAAAAAAAAAGACACAACAGAAAAAAAAATTTTCCTGAGAAAGAGAATTTCGCACGGTTGCGATTTCCAAAGCGATTACTTCTGTGCGATTTTTTGCGCGATTCTCGAGACTCAAGTTGACGTTTCTTCCATCGATGAGTTTGTTTGATCGAAATCAAATCGGAAGTAAGTACTCGATTCTTTTTTTTTACGCGCGTGATAAAAAATAATTATATAGTTTTTCCAGACACACACTTACTTTTAACGTAGAAGAAATCGAATTCGATTTAAGCTGCATTTAATTACAAAAAAAAAAAAAAGACAAAAGTAAATCCGATACAGTAATCCGACGCCGATCCGATTACCAGATTTTATATCTTGCGTGACAATACAATTTGCATTTCTATGATTTAATTTTCGGATCTCTTCACGCAATCGTTGCGCGACCAAACGAGAGATACTTTTATCTTTGACGCGAGTCGCGCGGCGTGCAATCGCGGCTAATCGACTTCGGGCCGTCTGATTAAAGGCGATTTCACGGGAAGCTGCGGCCTTGCGAGTCGGAAGGTGTTGATGCGGCCTGACTAACGAATATGCGGGAACCGTCGGAGACTGACGTGGCTCTCTCTCTCTCTCTCTCTCTCTCTCTCTCTCTCTCTCTTTCTCTTTCTCTCTCTTTCTTTCTCATTGCGATTTTCCGCGACGAAGATTTCGCGGGACGGAGAGAACGAATGGACGGTGCGTGTTGAGACGTGAGAGAAAGAGACGGAATTCAGTCTATTAAGCTTGAAATTGCACGAGGCCTCCGACAATTATCGTAAACCCCCGTTATGGACGCCCGGGATGCTGAGATCGATCTCCGCCAGTCGTCTGCATGCATACGCAGGCAGATCCGCGGCGGGATGCGCCTGAGATTCGCCTCGGCGAATCCTTTATCGGCGATGATAATTCATCGCGCGTTCTCCCATCTCCGCCGCGGCTTAATTATCCGCTGAACGTGCCGTGGACTCTTCGCTCTCGGGCTCTCGTTTAATACGAGAAACGCAGTTTCTCTGCAGTTGCAGACCGATTTAGAGCGCGATCGCCGTTAAGTGCATCAGCGATCTTTCCTGTTCTCAAACGGTTGGCAGCGACATGCTATTTCTCTCTCTCTCTCTCTCTCTCTCTCTCTCTCTCTCTCTCTCTTCCCCCTCGAAGAGACTCCCTTTGCATTACTACTATTATTATTGTTATTATTATACTCTTTTTATATCGACGATTCAGTCGCTCTCTTAGAGTAGATGTTTATGCTCCGATCGAGACTTGGCGATTACGTTATTACCACACACGCGAATACGCGTTATGTAACTGTGTTATTACTCTCACCGATGTTTATTTGAACATTATAATAATCTCTCGACTCTCTTGCGGTGTATTCGAAGATCAGTCTCGTAATTGCCGCGATTTTGCAAAACCGATACTTTACACATTTATCATGACGATCTCACGTATGTATTACACACAAAGCGCCGAGGGAACATAATAGCTAGCAGATTAATAAACAGCGCGTCGCGTAATTAACAAGTAGCGGTTTGAAACAGTAGCAAAACCGCAGAAGAAGCAATTTTCATACATTCAGAACTGTTTAAAACAGTCGAGGCGAGGCATTTTCAACTTTTCCGGCATGCTCGCCGATTTCAACAGAAAAAAAAAACTTTCCATCGGGAAATTTTTATCTCTCCATCAAGAAAATCCATCCGCGTGAAACCGCATACCATATATTTTGTTTCGCGAACTTGCGCCGCGGCAATTTTCTCGCGTAATTTTTGTGGTTCTTCGCTTGCAAGAGTCTTCCCCGGTCTTTCTCTTTTCCACGAACAAGTTACGCGCGACGACGACGTGAGCCGAGAGTAATTAATCGCGCGTGATTGATTAACTCGCGGAATCTCGAATTATTTCGAGTACAATCGGGTTAATCGCACGCTTTAATTCCGGCGCGCCTCTTGTTCGGCCGCGGTCCGCGTTCAAGAGGAGGCTGAGAGTGGAGCAGGTCCACATCCGTAATACACGCCTCGCGCGAATCACGAGCGCGCTTCCTCGCTGCGTTGTTTCGCCCCGATGATATTTCGAGACGCGTCTAATTAACGTAAGCTCGTTAAAATCGATCTATCGCCGGACTTAATTAAAATTTACGGTACGCGTTTTCTTGTTTAGAAGAACGACCGATAGCTGCTCAGCTTCTTCCGCGTGACAAGCGCGAGACAAAGCAGCGCGAAACAACACACGCCCTCACGCCGCTCGCGCGTCTCGCTCGACGACGAGAAACGAGGACGAAGACTTGTTAAGTCAGCGCCTGCTTCCGCTTTCGTCCTGGGAACCGATCCGGAGCTTCTCTTGCGCATCTCTCTCTCTCTCTCTCAGAAGGAGGACGAGCAGGAATGCTCGGCGGTCGAAAGTGAAAACGACGCTTAAACGAAGGAAGATTACGCTCGCGATTGGCGGGGAATCCCTCTGTCGCTTCTCGATTTATACCGCGTAAAAGACGAAGGAACGAGGAAAAGAGATCGATAACGTTCGACGACGTTTGCGCGACCGAGAGAAAAGTCTCAGAAGAAAGTCAAACAAAATATTAATTCCCAGAGAGAACGATCGAAAAGAACAGAAAGAGGAAGACGGAAATAACAAACGCGGAACGCGATGATGGCAGGGTCGCAAATGAGGGAAACAGCTTCGGGGCAGAAGAAGCGCCTTCCGCGCGCGGAGAGAGTCCGTCTTCTTCGCGGTGAAGAAGCGCGAAGCGAAAGGGTCGAGGAAAAAGTGCAGGGGGGAGGACGAAAAGAAGAGAAGAAGACGAAGAGATGAAAACAGAAAGCGGGCGCACACAGCAGCCAGCAACACCGGAGTCGGGGCCCGGGTTAAAGCGAAGCGTTTAGCCGGCGGTCACGCGAATTCCCTATAAAAATCAGCCCCGAGGCAGAGAAGAGGCCGAAGCCTCGGCGAATGCTCGGCAGATAGACAGATAATGCGGTCTGGTGGCGTTGCCCCGCGTGGCGTGCCCTGGTGCGGCGTGGCGCTGACTCTTCTCGCCCGATACCCCATGGACCGCGGCGGCGCACAGGTGCGTGCCTGCGAGTCCTTTTTTCCGTCAAGCCGCCGGTATACCGAAGGCGACGAAGAAAAGAGAAGGGAAGGAAAGGAAGAGCGAAGGGACCGCCGAAGCAAGGCTGGTTGGTCGGCACGGAGAGCGAGAGATCTTTTACGAGTTCGTGGAAACGAAGCCCGCGAATGCTCCTCACGAGTTTCGAAACGCCGCCGAGCGATAATGGGGCACCATGATACGGCGCGCGATGGGAACCGCCGATGCACGTGATCGCGCGTAATATTAAATTTGCAACCTCTTTGCGGGATGAGTTATATCTGTTT
Organism: Pseudomyrmex concolor; assembly: GCA_014839585.1. NCBI lineage: Eukaryota > Metazoa > Arthropoda > Insecta > Hymenoptera > Formicidae > Pseudomyrmex > Pseudomyrmex concolor. The sequence continues at coordinate 8,812 of QVOB01025241.1, forward strand.
GTTTCTTTTTATCGCGTCGAATATGGGAAACTGGATCTTGTTGATAGATGACAAAAAAGAAGTCTCTCTCTCTCTCTCTCTCTTCTTTCGGTGACTGGCACGGTTTCTTTGGGTTCATGTTAATCGGATTTTCTTGGTCGAGCGTCTCCGTTATCCGATCGAAAACCTGTAAGAAGAACGAGCTCGAAAGAAGAAGAGTTCGCCGGTGTGCGGGAACGGCGCGAATACCACTCGTCTCTTGAGAAGAAAGACGCGTTTTTTTTTCTCGCAGACTCTCTTCTGTGCTTCATTGGTCGTCCCCCTCTCGGTTCTTGTTTTCTTGTTTCCCGCCGATGACACGGCCGTGCACAAAAGAGTAACGATCTCACGTACTTCGGCAGGTGTGACCGGTGAAACTTCGTAGCCTATTAACAGTTACTCCATTTTGCGTCAAGTTTCAAGAGACATCTTAAGCTTTGAAATTCGCTCGCATATTACGTATGCATATACGTTCGTTTTATATATTTTCTGCGGAAATATACAACTGCGACATAATATCTCTATGCGTGCGAGACTAATAAATTATCGAGCGCTTGTAATGTATGTCCTCTATATATATATATATATATATGTATATATACTCGTACATATATATATATATCTCTCAAGTCAAAATTATCCAAGTCATCTGAGAATTATACAGTAATTATCTCGTCAAGGAAGAACTTTCCTTTGCCACGTCTCGAATGTGCGCTTAGGCTGTGCGCGCGCGCGTCTTGCGTGTAACGTATCACTCACATGAACGAGCACACGCGACAGAAATATGCGTCGCGGACCCGATCGTTTAGAAGGACGACGTAGCGGGATTTATCGTCGGCAGTTTGTTTTGTTGGGGAATTTCAATAATGAGACTATCTGAAATTCAAACGGGGAAGGGGGTGAGAGGCCTTCCGTGCCGCTGCCGTCGAGCTGCTCATTTTCGTGTTCAATGAACTCGAGCGCTGCGCGCCACCGCTCGATTATGATTAAGTGCGCGCGCCTTAACGCCCAAGTTGCTCCCCATCAACGGGGAGCGACGTTTCTCCTTTTAATTTATTATCGCGCGCCTCCTCGCCCCACTCGATTTACTCGGCGTAATCGCTCCTTCCTTCACCGGCCACTGTCGCGCTTACTTACACAACGTGTAATCGGGTATAATCGTCCTCGTAATCTATAGTCCGCTGATTAGAGACTGCGGGCGCCGCTTTCTTTCCGCAACGCGACGATCCTTTTGCGATCGTTGACGCCCCCGGGGCTGTCCAGTTGATTGTTTTTATACTTTTCGAGTTTCCGCGCGCGAGAAGCGACCGCAAAATAAAATCGTCAAGAGAGAGAGAGAGAGAGAGAGACGAGACGCGATTATTTATGAAGCCCACAATCACGAATTCGAAGAATTACGATCGTCGGATTGTAATTAATTTAAGCGATATTCAGAAGATACAAATCTAACAACAAGACAATTTTTAAAAAATTATGTTCTACCGAGAATTTATTTTCGTTCTCTTACACGCGAAGAGAAGTCATGGAATATCGAATTGAGTTGCTTTTGCTGACTCGGAATTAATAACAAGGAACAGATTTCCTTTCCCGAGAGGAGAGAAGTGTATCGCGCGATAATCGCTCGAGTGGAATGACGGGATCGTTATTGAGATCTTATCGAGGGCTGTGTATATACTTATTAGTTAATAGAACGAAACCGATATATTTGCCTGCGTTTGAACGAACGGATATTACATTGTGTGACGGTGTGCGTTCGGGCCACAAAACATTCTCGACTCACACCTGTTCCCGTCGCGTTTGGGGTCTACGATTCGCAAGCAGATACGAGACGATCATCAGGCTGAAAGAGGCTGTAGACCGATCTTCGTGATGCAGCCTTCGATCGGGTTTCGCTGTTCTTTGACTGGGGAGCTAACAAAAGCTCATCGATGGCGATCTGCCGTTTTTTGTGCAGCGACGACAAGTTTCCCATGGATCCTCTCTCCCATAACGAACACGATACACCCACGCATTGATCGCGTCGGTTTGAAATTGCGCTCGAGAAAGCAACACGTGCATATGCAGTACATTCGTGAAAAATAAAAAAAATTATTTTCTCCTAAATCTCAGGCGAGCATCTCTCAGCCGGAAGAAAAACAACAGTTTTGTAGTTTTTGTTAATTATTTTTAATTGCAAACCAAGACATGCTCGTGAAAATATACGTAATCTCGCGGCTAAGCGAAACGATCTGTTATAATGTTAATTAATTATATATCTTTCATATATATTATTGGAGTGTTTTTGTTTGATTTATGGAACGTCTTTTTTAAACGCGTTATTTTTTATATACGAATGCATCGAATTAATTTCAGTTGCAAAAAGGAATGTGAAGCGATATTACTTCGAGGTGTATTATTTTCCCGCGCGATTATTAATAATCATTATTAATGTAATAATCTCGTCTCTTAATTTTCTTTTTTATTGAATAAAAATGTTAATAGAAATATTCATCGGGATGATTCGGGTTTCAATCGTCTCGCCCATTATAACGCGATGATAAAAAGGATCAAAACAATGGGGGTCCGCGAAGCTTCCCACACACACACACACACACGTGCGCGCGCGCGCAAAGTACGACTTTTTAATTATTTCGGTAATTTGTGGCCGAGATCCACGGAGTTAGAGGCAGTCTGGCAGCCTTGCCGATGGGGTTCAGCGAGCGGGTAGCAAATAATATTAAGTATAGGTCTTCGTATCTCTCTCGGCGGGAGAGGGGAGATATATGGGCCTAAGCCCCGTGGTACTGGGGCAAAGCATAAGCCCGTAAAACGCGAGCGAGAGCGCGAACATGAGAAGATACAAGCGAGCGCGCAGAGCGCAGAAACGAGACAATACGAGTCGACGCACACACACACACACACACACACATCCGGACACGATTCGTCCGTGCAGATTCTACGGTATAAAATTAAATGGTGTTCGGTAGGTCTATTTCACTCGGGCAGGTAGCGGCCACCGGTAATTACTACCTACGACTTGGGAGCTCAGAGATAAAATGAAAGGCCCGGACGATTTTCGAAGCCGAAATCGCGTCAGTCGCCGATACTTGACGTTGTGTGTTGCCGTTCTGTTTCTCTCTTCCCGCCAATTCTTCTCCTCGACCTTTCTTTCTATATGTACCTAACTGCAATTCTCTTCGAGCGGAGTCGTGCGATCGATCGCGCCACTTTGCCTCGCAATCTGGCCCTGATGATTGGCGAGATATAAAAGGGATGATAAACAATATATATAATTTTCATTATTTTATTATTTATTAGCGCGCGCGTTTGCGCAATCAATTTCGCGAAATTATTGCACTCCGCCCCGTCCCGATTTTTCGTTTTCTCTGCTTACAAACGTATCCGCGCGAGAAATTCGCTCGTTGTTTTGAAAAACGACGCCGGATTATCGCGCTGATAATTCGGATAATTCTGGTCAATTTACGAAGACGCTTTGTCCCGCTTTCCAGTTAGCGTTGACATTTAACGACGAAATACGAATACTTTCGACGATGAGTCTCCCGCTGCGACGGACGGTAGCGGCGGGTTCGCAATTAACGGTTTAGATAACTATATAAGCACAAGCTGTAATTACGCATTTGCATAATTACATATATTCCGTGCACGTCTCCGTTTTCCGCTTAAGTCTACCCCTAATGAGATTAACGATAGCAATCGATGTGACTAACCCACTTTCCGCACTTAATTCGTATGTGTAATGTTTTTTTTTTTTTTTTATCTGCTTATCATCGTTGCGTGATGATTATCACGCTTTTAAGTCGGGGTGCGAGCGAACGAGATTTCCATAATCTCTGTATTTAAAACGATATTACATCTTATACCATACACATTTACACTGTTATTTATTAATATATCGGTGGTAAAGGGTAAAAAAAAAAAAAAAACAAAAACTTCACACGTACTGCGCCTCGGTTGCTTGTCCGAACGAAAGGAAAATCGCGCGACTATATACATACTATACACGCAGGTCTTTTCGAAAGCGGCGGCGGTTCTGCTTTTTCGCGCGCATCGGCAAATGAGTTTCCTCGGAAGAGGGTTTAGAACAAAGGAAGAGGAAGAAGACGCGCGGCTCTCCGGAGAAGACACGGTAGAGTCGCTCCTCAGTATGCGTTCCGCGGGCGTTTTTTTTTTTTTTTTCGGCCGGTTCGGGCGAATTATTCGTACTCCGACCGACGTTGCGAGTTCCACGGGAGTGTATATAAAAGTAGGCGCACCGAGGTATGGCTCGCTGCACCTTGGCTATGCGGAAAGGAAAGGAAGGCTCTTCTTCTCCGGCTCGAACCGACCGTCTCGCGAGCGAGCGCGTACACAGACACACGTGTGCACCCGCTAATATACGTGCACACACCGAAGGCCATCACTCCGCCCGTCTTGTGCACGTGCATATACGAGCACGTAGAAACGTGGAACGGTGTGTAGCTGGTGTAACGATAAGCGACGAAGCTAAAATGTTCGCAAAAGCGATGTACTTCGTATCCGAATTGTTTAAAAGTCAATCTCCTCCTCGGAGCTTGAACCAGAACCGATTATATTTGTCCCCGATGTTTGTTTTTCGATTTGCCCGTGGGAACTTCGCGAAAATTACACACTTGAACTGTCTGTCTGTCTGTCCGTAAAAAAGCGTTTCCTTCTATTGCGTCATTGGGATAGGCATATAATAGCGTGCATGATTGGAGAATCTCGGGTTTTCGATGTAAAATTACGAAAACCAATTTAAAGGACAATGGAGTTATTACAATGCGTGCGTAATGTGTGGTTAGGGGAAGGGGATGAACTTTCAACCTAACAACCGCGAAAGCGAAACGTCGTCGTCGCCGGCGAAATACGAAAGAAATAATCGCTGCGAGGAGAAAGAGAAGGCGCGGTGTGTGCCAGGATGGGGAAGTGGTCGCTAATACGAGGTGTCCACCTTTATTACACCTCGACAGCCCCGGGGAACTTCAATTATCGTTGGGTGGCGGTCGACTCCGACCATGTGGGAAAATACTGGGGATAGAGAGACTCGACACTGGGTCGTGTCTCCTTTCAACGGTGAACGTCGAGGGCTTGTCGTCGTGATTGCGAGCTGCACACACTCGAAGATCGAAGATCCGACATTTTATATTAAATAAATAAACAGTCATTTCTCGAGAGATAAATTTTTAAAATTGTCTTCAAGTCTTCCTTGTTCTATTCTATAATATTCTTCAAACTTGTGTGTCTAGTATTCCAGCATTACCATGTTAAAATATTGAAATGTCAGTGCGTCACGTTTTTCAACCCCCCATAGGCCGAAATGCGGCCTCACATTCCGGTCGCGTCCGCGAGCGTTTCTTCTCTGAAACAGCATCTCCGCGAGACTTCGTAAGCGCGCCCATCTGCGCCGAAGAGGCTCTTCCGCGTCGGCTAACTTAAAGCATCTCCAGCTCGCTCGTCGTCCGGGCAATTTCTCGCCGGCACGTGAGCGGACTGTGCAAAGTTTGCGGAGCGCGCGTTTGCAAACGCTCGCGCGCTCGCGAGAGAGAGAGAGAGAGAGAGAGAGAGAGAAAGAGAAAGAGAAGAAGAGCCTCTCTGGACCCGCGCACGGAGGCAGGAGGTTACCGGCGAAGCCGAGAAAGCCTCCAGAATAAGTATGCTCGGCTAATAAAACGCGTACGCGAGTCGTTACACACGGCGTTCGCTTTCCAAACAAACGCGCACGGAAACTCGCACGACGAGATTTATCGTCGTCCGTCGTCGTAAACGAGCAACAAAAAGCGCGATGACAACGCGCGAACGTTGAGGAAACACCGTCCGATTTTTAAGTCCGATCTTCGAGATACGTACTTGGGTGAAAAGCCACGAAGCTGCTTTATCAGCCATTGCTGCTGTTGCTGCCGCCGCTGCCGCTGCCGTGCGTTAATAGATGTGCATCACGCCGCGGGAATAGTTATTACTACTGTCGAATAGGTCAGGCTAACACGAGAATAAATCGAGAGAGAAAGAGAGAAAGGCAGACGGGGTTGTATACGCGAGGCCGCGCTTCGTGGCCAACATTTTGATCGTAAAGCACAAAGTGCTGGTTGAAACGAGCCTCTCAAGCATTTTGCGCGGACAGAATTGGAATCTATGAAGAAAATTACCAAGCTGTAAAACATCGCAAAACGTGTTGATACTGTTGTTAGAAATTCAATTAATTTGGTAAAATAATATAAGCGCACACAATGTTTTTCTTGACATATTGTAGTCGCGTACAAAATGAAATTGCACAACGATTTCGTGTTGTAAATAATTTCTACCTGTATGTTTAATTTTTTTTTAATTTAGAAAAGTTCTCTCATGCAATATTCCTTTTTCCTCTGTGTACTTTTTTTGCTGCGCGACGGATGAACATCATCAAAAAACAGTTTAAATATTACTCATTGTCAGTCATTTTGTTTGCAAAGTGTTTGGTTTATGCAACGTTTCGCAGAAACAAAAACTGCCTGATTCATTCCTTTCCTCTTTTTTTTCTTTTTTTGTTTTTTAACGATTTCTTCAAATCACTTCAAAGTGTGTATACGTTTTTGCCGCGCATATCATTACGTCAGTCAAAAGCACGAAATTACGCGGCTTGTAACCTACGCGCGAGTTTCTATATACGCGCGCGCATTGTCCGGACGTATACAAAAGATCCGATTCATTACGAACTCCATTATGTTATCGCCACGTTCTTTCTTTCGTCGCGCGATTATTATCGCGTAAAAAGTATAATCGTCACGCGAACAGATTGTGCGAGACGGTTAACTTCTCAATTTATTCCTCTCGTCCGATTTTATCTCGAATTTATCTCTCGAAACGCGGAGCCCGCGGGAACTCCGGCCCCCGTTGAAATGTCACTCGCGAGACGGGCTTATATAACGTAAGAAGGAAGCGGCGTGTTATGGAAAGCAAAGGCCAGCAGACGATCCTTCGCGCTTTCTACCTTCGATCTTACTCGTACGGCAATTACATACGCTCATGCATGCATGCACACACGCGCGCGCGCGTGTTTCTACAAACTACTAATGCTAAATACATATAAATAACACCCCGTACACTCGCAAAGTACAGTATTCAATTCGTATATTTCTTTAGGCGCGTATTAAAGTACGACAAAATCACTTTCTCGAGAAAAAGATTTATGTACACTTATTTCCACTTGCATCGCATTATTTTTCACGAGTTTTTCATAAATTAACTCGTGAGATTCATCGAAAGAGAGAAGTTGTTAATGAGGTACCAAAGTAATTGTTAGGTTTTTTTTTATGAATTAAACTGAAACTTTGAATTTTTACAAGAAATCTGTAATTCGACTTGCATTTATTAATGACATCATTATCAAGCCGTCAAACGTGTGTCCTTATCTGCATATAGAGAACGCAAGTGTGCAAGGAAGAGGCGAGGAAAAAGTAATCGCTCACTGTACTTACGTAGAGTGTGCGATGCGTATCGCGCGTAACGGCACGCAGTATTGGCGCGGCGGGTTCGAAAATTGCCCGGCCGCGATTGCAGTTTCGAAACTGCTTCGATTTCTTTCCCGAGATTGGCCCGAAGCTGCTGCTGCATCGGCTGTTGCTGCATTCGGCGTATTTGCCCGAGGCCCATCGTAATTCTTTCTCTCGCTCTCTCTCTCTCTCTTTCTCTATCCCTCTCCCGAAACGTTAACACGAGACTTCCGTTTCCACGATACGCAATAATGAACACAAACCCCGAGGCTTTTCAGGTTCCCGTGTGGTTGGAACACAGAAGCGATAATCGAATTTTACGAAAAAGCATTTTACAAGGGAACACAAGCGTTTTTATTCTCTTCTCTTCTCACTTTTCCTGTTCATGCATTTTCCATAAATTTCACGATTTGCTTACGTAATAATTCTCGTCAAGTTAATGAGCAACGAGTAATTTTATGACGCACACAACGAGTCGCGTTGCGCAATGTGTTAAATATTGAAAACTTGTTAAATATTGAAAATAACAAATTAGAATTTAAGAAGTAGCTCCTCGCAAAGTGTTCATTCAACTTAAGTTACGTGATTGCGATAATTATCGTCACGATAATGGAACGAGTTAAACAACGTTCGTGTCGTAAAAAATAATAATCTGTCAGTTTTTAAAGACACTTTCATGTTTGCTGTTGCAGGCGATAATCGCGGGTGGATACTTCGAGGTACAGATCCTCTCGCTGACGAACAACAGGGGCACTCTGGTGGACGGTAGGTGTTGCGGCGGGGGAGGCGGGGATCGAAAAGAAGAATTTCCACCCTGCGCGACGCCCTGCTCGACAGCATTCTGGCTCTGCCTCAAAGAGTACCAGTCAAACGTCACCGCCATCGGCTCCTGTAGCTTCGGCAACGTATCTAGTCACGCTCTCGGCCTGAACACTTTCACCCTCACCGACCCTGTCACCCTGCAACTGCACTTCACCTTCCGATGGGTGGTGAGTTCTCAAAATTGCATTTTAGATGTATATTTCTTCTGAATAGTCTTTTTTTTTTTATTTAATGAGTTTCTTCTCAAGCATATTTCGAGGGTCTGTTACACACGTTACATTTTATTTTTAATTTTTACAAGCGCAACTCTCATCAGTTACTAATATTATTTTATTAATTGCATAATGTCGACGCGAATGTCAAACGATTACGTTTAAATGCGCGTCAAGAGAATACGTGGTTGAAAAGGAACTCGGCTCGAGACACACGTGGGGCACCATCTAATATCCGTGAGAACGCGAACGTCGACTGAAAATCCCAACCGGTCGCCGGTTACGTGTCGCTTACGTACGAGAGAGGCGACGAGGACTTTAATTCGATGTCCCGCGATTAATAATCGCCGTTACGGTGTATATATACGGGACCGTAATTTTGTTTGGTCACCGGCACAATGGCGGCCGTGGACGGGCGGTCGGAGACGAAACGTGAGGATAAAGTCGTAACGAGGGGACGACACATTCGGACTCACGGATCGACCGGCAACCGAATCATTTATCATCGACGTCGTGACGCGACGCCGACAAGAACGGCGGCGACGTTTCATTAGCGACGCGCCGCCTCCCGGGATGTAACTGTTTGTGTGTGTGCGCGCGTTTGTAGGTCTGTAAAAAAAAAAACAAAAAAACCAAAACCGCCACACCGTATCTCTCTTTCGAGTTCCCATTCTCGAAATCGCCGAAAGCCGGCCGAGTGTGAATCGCGAAACACGCAACGCGCGCTAACGAACGCGCGCCCGAGTAAGAAAGTCGTGATGCGCGTTCTCGTAACTCGCGTTACATAGCCGTTATTCGGGCGAATCGCCGCGCGAATTTCTAGCGCCAACTCCTTTGTGAGGTGACGGGTGAGAGAGTTATCGAATCCCCGCGCCGAGGGATTTCCGGTCCGCTGGTCTCCCATCCGCGCGAGTCATTGCGTAGAATTCCAGTTTGGTTCCAGTCGCTTGGCAACTCTTCTCCATCGTGAGGTTCCTCTCTCTTTCTTTCTCTCGCTTTTTCCTCTCCCGCTGCGCTCTTCCCCCCGTCGACGAACTCTCTTCGCGGCAGCGAAATTTTTACGATCGTTCACCCACGTTGTGAATTCAACCCTCCCGTCGTTTCTTCCGTCGTTGGCGTTACACATCGGTTTGCTCGATCGTGAACAAATTTTACACGCGAATTGTGCGCACTCGCAGACGAGAGTATCGCACCTGAATCTCTCACGAAGTGAGTTTTTAATTTCGTTTCTCACACTTATCGCGAATCAAATAATATCTTTGTAATTTTTTGAAAATCGCAATATGCGTAAAAATTATTCAGACTATTGTCGTCGGCGGTATTCACTTGTAACATCGCGCTACGAAACGCGCTTTCTTCTTCTCGACATTTCGAAGAAATGTTTGGTCGGTGGTCAATTAGTAACGTGCAACCTACGACTCGAGCATCGTCGTCATCGTCGTCACCATCGTCGACTAACGTAATTACAGTATAATGCGCGAGCGATTTTTTTTCGAGGGGGGACCCAAACAGTCCTCTCGAATGAACGTTG
>QVOB01025242.1:0-12498 GCA_014839585.1 Pseudomyrmex concolor
GTAATAGTCTCGTCGCAGAGAAAGAGAACGAAAACCCGTTCGAGTTGAAAGAAATTTTCGAAACGACAACACGTGTTACTTCCTCGCCAACGATCCGACGACTGTGTGAAATATGCCCGATTATAAAATTGCCACGTAATTCGTTCTCCGCTCTCGATATGCCGAACCTGTCGATAACAGTATTGAGAAATAACCCACACGAGTGTGTAGAAAAAAACAAGTACGAAAAAAAAAATATGTATATATACATATAATAAAGAATAGATGAGTCGCGCGATAGATAGTCGTGAATAATCGCGAAATATTTATTAATCGCAGTGTGCGTGCGTGCGTGCGCGCGAATTAAAAAATATGAAATTTCCCTTACGCTCGAAAATCGCAACGCGAGGAAAATATAAAGTACATGAAGTAGAAAGAAATGTGCGAAAGAGAGGAAAGGAAAGCTTCGTGAACGTGCTGCGGCTGTCGTGGAAGTTATTAGGTCGAAGCCACTTCAGGAAAAATACCGACGACGAGGCGGTAGGAGGAGAATTTTCTAGCAGCGCGCAACCGGATATAACGAAGTATTATGATCTCCACACAAGCGGCATACGACATAAAGCGTTGACTTTTTGCGCTATAACATCGGTGTATTATTTTTGAACTCCGTCGTACGGTTATACAGACGATATCGCGCACTAATGCGCGATCTTCTCACCGGTAGCGAAAAAAAAAAAAATACATCTGCGTTGTAATTAAAAATTATTTACAATAGAGGATATTTTTTCGGAAAATTCGCACAAAGATCACACGCTACTTTCTGTCTGTAAATTGACTTTTTATGCGAACGTTGCGAAAAGATCCGTTATTCAACTACGTATGCGGATGGTATAAATGCGCGCGTCTCGCTTAGAGACACACGAACGCGGAAAATAAATCTTTTTGAAGGTTCGTCAAGAATCTCGATGAAAAACAGAATTATTACTTCTATCAAACGGGATATTTTTTGAATTTTAAACCCAATTATTATTATTATCGTGGAGAGGCGAATGAAACGAGAGAGTTCTGTAACACAAAGAGACACTGGTCTCCCACACGCGAAGGGAACGATCTCGTGAATATTTAAAGGTAAGTGTATTTCAGGTACGATATCTCGCAAAAGCGGGACAGAGAAGATGCTCGATTATAATAATAAATGGCAGATTGAAGTAGATGGAAACCAGATGTGAAGTACGTATAACATTTCGTGAGGGCAAGACGTAGGATGTGGTAAATATCTGACAGTTGATCGATAAGGAAATTCATTTCGAAACGAACGACTAATTAGATTAAACCTACTTCCATCGAGTATTCATCCGTTGTTATTTACAGATCTCTCTCCGCTAGAATTTCCTTAAAAATCTCTCACTCTGACAATTCCGTCGAGTGTTCCAAATGAAAATTCAAATTAGATCCAACTCGCAAGTTTCTTTCCTTCATTTTTTTCATTGCGTTAGTTAATATCGTTATTATACCATTTGCAAATATTGATCTCTAAAAGTATCGTCTCTAAAGCCAATCATTGTATCAAGAACGTTCGCGATCGATAAATCTCGCGAGTCTACGCTTTTCAATCTCTCTTGACCCCTCACGCATCGCGTCTCGAAATTAAGAGGTTCCGAGGAGGTTCTCGAGTAATCGAGGAAGCGCAAGACTTGCGTCGGATTATGGGGGATTTTTTCCTCATCGAAAGGGAAAGACAAAGACATCGTAAAACGCGGTTTTGCGACAAGAAGAGAAGCGGCTCGGCTATTTCTAAAAGTGCTCGACTACGCACTCGATGCAGTCTCGGGAAAAAGTAAGTACTTTGTCTCCAAATACGCCGACATTCTTTTTTTTTTTTTTTTTTTTTTTTTTTTTTTATCTAAACGCTTTATAATATTTTGTCCCTCTGCAAATTTCGAATAAAAAGAAAATATAATTCAGATTAAACAGATAAAAAACAGTTTGCTTTTTATGCAAATTTGTTCTATTTTCTCGCAATTATTACGCAACGATTGTTAATAACTATTAATGTAATATCAGTAGGCAAAAGTCTGATGCAAATCAGACAAGTTGAAAGGTTTAGTTTTATTAGAGTTTAACAACGCAAGTTAAACAAAACTAAATCACAGTTTTCCCTCTTCCCGATGCACGGTAAAATAGAGAACGTTTCTTACCACCGGTAAGGGAATTCGCAGCTAACGAGTTTTCATATTATCGATCGTTGTTAACACACGCCCGAGGGATATACAGATGTCATGGGTTAAAACGTGAATATTTTGACAAAACTCGAGAGAACAACATATTATGACATTTTAAAATTCATTCGTTCGAATGTTGTCAGAATGCGAGATCTAACGTGTATCTCCTTGCGTTTGTAAAGATGCACAGCACACTTTCGTGAAACATACGAACACACGCTCATATTTTTTTTCTAATTATTTTCAATCGCAAATCGAAATTCGGGACTATCGATGAAATTTCAGCGCGTATCGATCCTCAAGGCGGTACGGCGGCGATTCGATTCCTACCGATCCTGTTCGGCGAAAATGCCGTTGCAACCGGCTCGAAGCGGCAAAACGAGATACACGGCGCGCAGACCAACAAACGCAATAAGTCGTCAGATACTTTCTAGCCCGCGGCCTGGTATGTAACGCGAAACGCAACTCGCGCTCCTCTCGCACGATTCTTCGACGATGCATTCGCGGCTGCTTGCATCGCGAAAACCTTTGCCGCAGCTTTTGACAAGTTCGCGAAAATAAAAACCGAATAACATGGTTTCTTTTTTCCTCGATTTGTCTCGATCGCGATCATACAGTAAAAAACGTAAATCTTCAGAAATCAAAGTAGTCGCTTCAAGCAACGTTTATACTACATATCACATAAAAATTTAATTAATTTCAAAGAATTTTATCACAAACTTTTTTCATCAGATCACGTGTCGCGTGTTACACATGTAAATAAAAGAAATTCTGGTAAGAAATTAAAAAAAAAAAAATCAGAATATAGTTAAAACACGCCAGCACGCACGCAAAACTCACTGTCGCTCTCTCGTATATAGAAAAAGTAAGAGATTTCACCGAGGCTTTTCTCTACTTTCCGCGATGCGCGCGTAATTGTTTTCTACGCCGTGTCGCGTGCAACGCATAAAAATAATAATGCGCGTTATAGCTTTGTGTCGTTGCATACATTATTTTTTTTCATCGCAAACGAAATCATTTACTCTTCCTATCGTGACAAAATGTGCATAAAAAATTATATCACACAAGAGTCGGTCGATTCCTTTCCACTTTACAATTAACAAATTGCTTTTACAAGTAATTATCACAACGACTAGATTAACGAAAGTAAATAGAACGGATTTGAAAGTATCCGAGATTTGTGCAAAATTAATTACTCGGCAATTTACGGTTAAAGCAACTTGTTGTTAAAGCCGCAAGATTATCTCGGCGAATAAAAGTAATGGAACTTGCGATAATGACAAGTTACACACATTCACCGTTTATAGGTAAGGCGACAGGTGGTGTCGTGACGTGATCTCAAGGTAATTCAAGGTGATCGTACGTATATTCGCGAACCAATGAAATCGCGCGCTGCTCGCAGATCGACGATCATTCCGTCACCAGATTTGGCGCAAGAGAAAATGCGTGCGTCGCTACAATTTTCACGACATTTAACGGTAACGCCAAACGTTACCGTTATTTCACGCGATTACACAGTTTTTGAGAAAAAATGTTCGAGCGACGGTTTGAAACAGCGCGCGTCGGTGTATCTCTTTCCGATCGAACAAAATAAAAAGTATTTACAAGCGAGCTTCGCATCGTGAGAGAAGTAGGTACTGGAAGTTCGCTTCTTCTCGCAAAGGGCGACTTCCTATGTATATACATATATATGGGGCACGATTAAAAATACTTAATTACGTAATCGTCGCCACCGCAGCATGGAGCCCACCAAGGCGTGAGAACACTCGTTCGAGCTCACATCGATATAAAAATACGTACTTTTACAGAATCACAAAGAAATAATAGAGGTCGGGGCGGCGCGCGGCCAGTTTTCTTCGATGCAAGACGCGGCTTAGCTCACGCTAATTATGCCCCCGGCCTGGCGTTAGTAGGTAAAAGGCTGGTGTTGCAGCGACTCTGGTTTGTGCCGACCACGGAGGCCAGATCATATTCTCTGGCAAGCGGGGATAGTAACGGGCTTCGTCGTAGGCGTAGTCATCGCGAGATAATACGTACACGCTATAAAACTACCACCACCGGCTGTGGTTTCGTAGCCAATCGGCCGTTTCGCCGCACTTCGCTGCGCATTTTGCTTTGTACGGCGCGCCGGTGCACAATGCTCTCGTTGTCGCACAGATACACAGTCCGCCACGTAGGTAGCTAGATAGTGATAAGGTAGGTGGATGGGTAAGCTGGGTAGGTCTTGTTCAGAATCTTACGTGCTATCGTCTTGGATCTCGATACGTGAGAAGAATCTGAAAAGATTTTCTTCGAGCAAAATTCCAGAAAACGCGCGCAATTTTGTTGTTGTAAAAGAACAAGAAATAGAGAACTAAAATAATAATAAGCGCACAATAAAACGACCGATACTCCTGGTTGGATCTCTTTTGGGATCGTCATGAGATCTGTCATGAGATGCTGAGTTTTTATTGACTGCAGACCAACCGAAAATCAACTCAAGATCTTAAATATAAGATCTTGACTATATGAATACCGGACTATTTGAGTGCATAATAAGTCTTTTAAATTATGAAATCCAATTAAAATCCAAGACGGCGTTAATAATTTACGAAAATGCGCCGCGCCAACTCTTCGCAGACAGTCGCGGAGAGAATGAGGAGCGCAGGGGGAATCTGCACGGTAATTTAATTTATATACGCGAACTTTCCCTGGTTACACACAACTACTTTTCTACTTTCGTTGCAACGTACCATAAAGAGGCAAAACGTGGTCTCGCATATTTTCGACGAAACGTTCTTTCTACTTCAAAAAAAAGTAATTCGCAGAAAAAATTATGTTTTCGTTTAAATAAGTTCTCGAAATGAACGTCAGAAAAAAGTGACGTTTATTCTCACGAAGAAACGAAGGAACTTATTAAAAGATTAAAGATTCAATTAGTTGTATTGAACTTTTTTTCTTTGATTAGAACTGAAGTTTTTTCAAAAAAGAAAGGCGGTGCTCATTAGAGGGCTATTGAAGTTTTCTTACGAAACATCTTACTGCGGATCTCAAATTTCGATCCCTCAATTTTTCTTCGATCCTCGAGCGATCGCAATCCATTTCCTTAAAAAGGAAAATTTCCTCGAAAACACGCGGCAATAGGCGACGCTACGCGCGCGAGAGGAGAGGAATTCTTGGACATACATATTGTATATACACCGTATATTACAAAACTTTTCGTTTCTACACGTTTTACCGAACTTCGTTCGTGGCTCGTTTTCTGCCACGTTCAGCGTAAATTGAGAAAAACTTTTGCGTGCGATTTTTTCACGGTAACAAGATATCTCTAACAAATGTCAATGTAAAAAAAAAAAACAACAAAAAACATCAAAACATTAATTAAAAATCAATTACCACATTTAATTAAAAATTGATTGCTGTACGCAAGTTATTAACAAGATGATTAGATTTTTTTTTTTATTTTGAAAGGAACACACGTTTCCAAACTTGAGAATCGAAAATTGTTAAATGTGAAATCTTGATGAAGTTTTTTATACGTACGTAACTTTGAGCAACTTTTTTGCAACGCTCGGCTTTAAAGACGCAGTACAAGAATTCCAATGCAACAGAGATTGAAATCCTCTTCTCTTATCAAGATTTCCCCGACACTGTGTGTGTGTGTGTGTGTGTGTGTGTGTGTGTGTGTGTCTGATGCGCGCATCAGACGCGGAAAACGAGTCCGAAGGAAACTCGCGTCGCTCCTTTTCCCAAAGGGAGCGGCACCGTACTATCGATCGCACTTACGTCGAGAGAAACATCGCGTTTCGTCTCTCGACGGAATGCAACGCATGAAAAACTCACGAGTTTCCTCTTCGTCGTAAGTTATCCAAAGCGGCAGCGGTCTAATATTATATATCGCGAGAACTATTATCGCGAGTGCGCTTTGAGTATGTTGAATAAAATTTCTTTTTTTTTTTGTTTTCATTGTGACAAATTGTTCGCGCGCGCATTTTACACGCGAACAATTATCGTGTTTCGAAAGAATGGTGCGTATTCTCTTCTTGAAATAGAAAACACCAAAAAAATATGGCACAATCTGAACAAAAGAACAATGCGGATCGAGAGCTCTAATATATACGTTACGAAGTATTGCCTCTCAGAGGGATTTAACCCGACAAAACACCGAGAAAGCAATTCGACGAACAATAATAAATCCGGATCGCCATTGTCGTGATCGCGCGAGCGTTCTCAACACACTTGAAGAAAAGAGGTTTCGCCAAGGGTGCTCTAACGTGCTATATATATATATAAGCGTACGTAAACATTTCATTTCGAGCTCGGACGATCTCGGACGTCGACGAGAAAAAATTTCCGAGGGTTGAACAACAATTGCCTATACAAACGCGACCGCACGCGTGCGTTTCCCACGTATATGCGCCTTGTGGCTTAACGTGGCGTCGTCGTAGTGTTTCAAGTAGAAACGAGACGTACATAATGCGTCAGACCCGAAGCTGCAACGGCACGTGTCGCGTGTCATACAAGCACGTGGTTAGGTATTAGAGAGGGTGAGATCGGCGAGCGAGATTGTCGGGAACATAATGAACATCCGGTGTTATCAATCATGCGAATATCCATCTGGTTTCTCAATATTCACAAGTCATGCGAACGCATCGATTAATTGAGAATCGAGGAGAAGACAACTATCATATACATAAAATTATTATTATTATATAATCAATAAATATACATGTAATGATTAAAATTATATGTATATTTCAAACTACATTCTTAATTGAAATGTTCGACTTCAATTTCTCTGCCGTAACGAGTCGAAACCAGCTTACACAACGGCATTTTTAATGCCGATTCTCAGATATAGCAGGTGCATTCCGTTATCTCCATTTATGCAGGTATGCATTTCTGCAATGTGACTATTAGAATCGATTTCACGGAAAATTGCCAAGTGTGTTCCGCAGAAAACAGTCGTTCACGCGGCGCGGTTTCAATGTTGCTCTCAATCTGTAATTTGCGCGCGTTTTGTTTGAACGCGTAATATTCCCCTTTACTCCGTTCGATACGTGTGTCACCGTCACGCGAATAATCGTTGCAGTTCGATCGTCGTGTTTTACGATTTTTTTACGGAACGGAAAAACGGGGAAATGACGCGCGTGTCATTTTATTCCTTTGCGATGATTGTGCGAGACACGCGAATCATCACAACGCTGTGCGTGTTTCACAATAAATATCGACGCGATACCGATCGCATTCGTACCAGTCTCGAAACGTCAATCTCGCGCGGTGACCGATAAATATCGCATGTGTGATCGATAATATCGGCAGCAATAAATTAGAGCAATTAATTCAACGGGACATTCGATACGGAAGCAAGTGATTATTAGACGCATGTGTGCAACGGATCATTTTTTTTTTCTGCTTGTCTCTCGCAGTTGTGAAATAGCTGTTAAATCTTTTTTTTTCTGTTTTTCATATTATTCTATTCGTTACTTCTGTGTATATATGTTTATAATTGAAGTATAGATGTAATTTTCTCAAGTGTACAGCAAAAATCGTAATGGCTTCCTGCAGAATCGTAGCGTGAACACGTTAACATTCCGATCTGGGAATAGATTAGAAAGTTTTGAAAATTTCCGCGAAGATCGCGATTTAGACGAAGCGTTCGCTAAACTTCTGTAGCTAATATCGCCAACACAAGTGTCATCCATAAATTATCAATAATTAACAATAAATTTAAAACCTATTAATTATTCATTGCATTAATTAATATTTAACGAATATACGTCTGACCGCGAATTTTGATTCAACTCGAAAAACGATAAACACACACTTATAGATTCGCGAGATTATCTTAATATTAATTATCTTAATCTCAACTTCATCTTCGTGAATTAAAACCCATGGTCGATGGAAAACACCGAGACTTTATGCCGATAAAATCTGCAAATTCTCTCGCGGATCTTTATTACTGCGAATTTACATTATACATATACTCGTCACGTTTATAATTCGTGGAAAAACTCTTATAATTCGCCTAAAATTCTTAGAAAAGTGTATTTTAATTTGGCTCTGTAAGATCAATAGGGTGTGGAAACGTCTCACGTACCGCACTAATATAAACAGGATAGTCTTCGACAACAGGAGAGAGAGAGTATGTCCGCATCTACATGTCCACGAACCCTCTTCTCTCTCGTGTGGCACGAGCAATAAAGCCCGCGTTATTATTAGATCGGTGGACCCTGTTATTTTTTTTCGATATAAAGATCATAGTCCGAGTTATCGACTTTGCGCGGCGTTCGTACCAAGCCCGAACCGAGCGCGCAGCTGAGATTGGAAGTCGGTCGATAGAAACGCTGACGTTGCCGAGGCCTCGCAGCCCATGCATAGTGAGTGGACTATTAAACGAACGAGCCAACACAGTTATTTCAAAATAAAAACAAAACACACACACACACGTACACAATGCAACGATCTCGAAACGTCATCGTTTTATCGATTTAGTTTGACAATTTTCACCGAATAATTTTTACGATGCTAAAAGAGAGAAGTGGTTCTATATTTAACGTAAAAATAAAATGTACTAAAGGTTTGTCGAATATGACCCAGATGATACATCAACTGTCTTTTAAATAAATATCGATTCTGTGGCAAATTTGGAATTTCGACTTTGACAAAAATGTTGAAAGAGGAAGCGAGAGCGTTGAAAGCTTATTAATCATGCGAGAGAATCGGGAACTCTATTAAATATAGTACACTCTGTATTCAAATCGACCTCGGAACCGAGTATCAGTCACTGACGAAGCAAAATAGGAAAGAGCTTCGGTGACAATGGAAGATCGTATCCGACGTAACGTCAATTATTGCGACAATGTCGTCGCAACGACGACAATAACTATTGTATACGTTTGCTAATTGCTTCGTGAGAACTAATAATTAGTCGAATGCGCGCGAGCTTAGACAAAATCTGTCAGATCAAACAAATTGAGTATCACATCTTTTGCAAGATGATATACACTTCTTGCGTGTCTCTCTCGTATCGAAATTAAAGCGCGCACGTACTCGCTCGGGCGATGAAAAACCAATACATTAATTTTGCAAAGATTATCGAAAGAGAGGACTGCGCGGGAAAGTAAAAGAGAAAGAAAGAGAGAGAAAATATTAAAAAAAAACAAAAAAAAAACAAAAACAAAAACAACGTCAACCGGAGGTGTGTTATTTTCTGCGTGATATCGCGTCGGGATATCTGCTTATAAAAATACAGAAACCTTTTTAATATATGCGCGCGCGTATGTGTATAATATATAAGATGCTTCTATTTTGCGACAAAGATAGAAAATGTCACGTGGAAAAATAAAGAGAGTGAGATAAGTAGATATCCATGTTATCGAATTTCAACTTGGTTTCCTCCTCGTGCCACTTTCGCGCGACAAAAAATGTCAAATGTCGTAACATATTAAACAGATAGATAGATAGATAGATAGACAAAAAGAGAAAAAGGAAGAGAAAACAAGAGAAAGAAAGCCGTCTTTCCGTCGATAAACATACTTTCGTAAATTTGTTTCGTTGTAATGACATGGGCAGGGGTGGGGGGGGGGACAAATACACGTGCGTGTGACATTATTTTGCGTTTCAAGTTCAGAGATTCATCTTGAGCCGCCAAACGTGATTTCCGATCTACACGTGCTATATTCTATCGTGCAACAAACTCCTATCCGCGTAACGCGATACACTCCCTGTTTGCCAAGAGGGAAGCGAAACGTGACGCGGGATATTGACGATTTCGTGTCACGTGCACGCACGCGTGACAGCTACGAAATAGTACCCGTCCCGAAAGCCAATCCCAATCGATAACCGGTATATCGCGACCGAATCCTATAAATTGTTATCCCATCATCTGGCCGTTGTGCGCGACTCGAAACCGCTTGGCAGACGAGCTCGTCAAATTATTCATCAAAATTCCATGCCTATGCGTTTCTAGACCGCCGATCGAATTCATCATAGCGTAATCAGCCGATAGCCCGCGCGAACGTTCATGTAAAACAAACGCCGATTCCGTAACACTTCCAAGAAATTAATTGTTTAATACGGAAATTATCAAACAAACCCTCCCTTCCAGAGAAGTTTTCTATCTTCATAGAATTCACAAAAAAACAATTGATTAAAAGCGATAACACAAGCAATCCTCCACTTTGTACTCTGACAACGCGGTTTTGATACGACGCAGTATTTTGAAAAAATTGTGTAAAATTCTCTTGTAATACAAGATTTCATATTGCGCCGATTTTTTACGGAACGCATATTCGTTTGTATGTCATTTCAGAGAGTTTTTTGTTTAACACACGGTTTCCATACGACGACGTAACCGAGATGTTATGAGACGTTGCCTTGCAAACTACTACATAAACATAAAAAAAACAAAATGGTGTTGCATTTAATTCGCGCTCTTTGAAAAATCTTTATATATGTAATGAGAGTCATATTACGAAAGACAGATTGTCCGACTCGTCTCACGCGCGTACTCTGTGCGCGCGTAGTCTAAAAATGATTTAAATTTTCTCACCGGTCATCCTGGGTGACAGTAATGTCGGGCGGGGGCGGAGGGGGCGAGGCACCGTCTGTAGCATCCAGCTTGCCGGCTTTTTACGCCCTTCGGATTTCCCTGAGAAAGAGTAGGAGAGACGATGCGTCACTCGATGAGGAAGCGCGGAAACAACACGTTGTGCGTGAGGAACTCGCGAACTCGTCGTCTTCGTGCCTTCTTCTTCACGCCGGCGACATCGCCGTTGTATACTCCGTTGGAATGTCACGCCTCTTATCGCCGGGCCGATCGATTGATCGGAATCGCGCGCCGCGACGATCTCGGTGTACCGCTGCACATCGGCACAATCGCCCGCTCTTTCTCTCGTCGGGATATCTTATCTTGCTTTAAGTCGAGAGAGATTCCACCGTCCGTTCGCTTCGTTTGTTTCTTCGCTCTGTTCGTCAGTCAATTTACGATCAAGTTAATTCTCGCGTTCCGTTTCACACGAAACTCACGACGACAAAGCTCCAATCACCGCTTACACGTCCGGGACCTCGTAAACTCTTTAAAAATTCCCGCCGCGACCCACTCTCACCGAGGTTGTCCTCTTGATTCTTTCTCTCTCTCTCTCTCTCTCTCTCTCTCTCTCTTTGGCCGCTAATCTACCTCGATTCTCTCGGGACGCTTCTGCACGCGCGATTGCGCAAGACGCCGAGTCGCGCGATTTGCTCGCCGGCGCGTAATATTCGTAGTAAAACCGTTATATCCGCCGCGGAGATTCCGCTATTAGATTTATTATGGAATACCGTCGTCAACGTTCTGTACGAGAGCCGAGGTGAAAGCGAACGGCGGCCGATTATCGCGCCGAGCGTAGGCACACACTCGTCCTCGTAAACGCGGTCGCTCTTCTGCGCGCCGAATACCGCAAACCGATCCGCGCCGATACTCGGCCCTGACGAGTTGTTGCCTCTCCAACACAGACTGCGCCTGTCCTCGTAAAAGCGGTCGCTGTTCCGCTTTTACACCAGATATCCGTCGTCGATGTTCAATCGATTATCGCTTTGGTCGGGAACGAGCGAAAAACTACCGCAACATCCGCGCGCGAATCGATTAATTCCTCGTGTATCATATCGCGCGACTTTTTTTTTTTTTTTTTTTTTTCGGACACATGTCGCCGCGAAAGCGCGCGCGGGTCACTGCGCTTTCGGCATGCGCGCCGTCTCGAAAACGAGTTTCGAACGATCGAGTCGCTCGATCATCCGCGCGTCGATTATATATCCGCGGAAATTCTCTGTTTTCCCCGATCCTTGAGAGATCCTGACGTTGAACTCTATGTTTCTCCGACGATAAGATAAGTTTTTGAAAGAAGCTGAAAATATTTACTCCTCGTAAAGAGTCGACGTGATCCTCAAACCTGTCTCGCACGAGGCAACAGGTTTTTTATCTCTTTGCCTTCTTTCCGAGAAGGCGAAAAATCCACTTGGCGAGGAGAGGAATTTTACAGAGTCACTTTGCGCGGCTGGATGGATAACACACTTGAATCACTTCGCGAATTATTTCGACCGCAATTTTGACGTTGAAGTTTCTAACTTCTATCTTGTTTGTTGACGCGACTGACGCGGTTTACTTCTGCGTGAATTGCGCTGAAGTCTTCAACGTTCTTCAACCCGACACGACGCTCTTGACGAAGTGCGCGTATTCAAGCGACGGCTTTCTCCTGTTGCAACGGGTTTTGATTGTCTCTCGGCGATTAAGCTACATCGAAGACAGTTCCTCTAGCACTGGACTTTTCCCAACCAA
>QVOB01025243.1:0-10043 GCA_014839585.1 Pseudomyrmex concolor
CTTATCCACATCGGACGCGCGCGCGTAAAGAAACGCGTGCATTCTAATCTCTTAGTAATTATCGGTCGTGCGGATACAAACAACAGAAGTACGAAGTAGGAGTCTAAAGTCATTATACGCGCGCGAAAAAATAACTCGAACGTTCTTCCACGCGTGGCCTTTTTAAAATTCCTCCGAAATCGAAGAATCTTTTATCGAATATCTCCCGTTTCGCAAAGAGCGTAATAAATTAAATCCACAGGCGAGACGATCATTAATCTCGCCGTCCGGGAAGAAAGAGTGACCGAGGTGAGGTAGGTAAGTGTTAATGGCATTAGCAAAACGATCGACAAGGGCAAGGGGAGAGCGGATGATCGCAGTCGTAACACATCTCGGGATCTCGTCCGGCAAATATTTATTTCGCCGTTGTGACGCGCGGCGTAAAATTGAAAATCTTCATAATGCGGGGCCACCGCGGTGCATACTAAGTCTCGTATTAGCATACATCGCTTAAATCTCGAGTTTACGGGCAACACATCGTGAGCCTGAGGGTGTCGAGCCCCGAGGCGATGACCCGTCGGGACTCGTTAACCGCGAGGGAAACTGGACGTGACGAGTTTTCTTCTCCTCCTCGATGAAAGTCGTCATTATTAAACGCGCGAGAGACGCGCGGTATTGTTTTATCGTTGTATGTACGCGTATATATAGAAGATAGTCGGCGCGCTGCCGCACGTATAACGAAAAGAAACACGCATGGCGAAACGCAAGCATTTTTCTTTGCGCTTTTGATATATTCTTTCCGCTGAAAATGTACATATCGCGGCGATGGTGCGCGCGTATACATGTGTGTGCGCGCGCGCGTGTGTGTGTGTACGTAGCACGAAGCGTATAATATTTAGGCAGCAGCCGATACCAATATGAAACAACATCGATTGTTTATCCGTTCGCGACACAATATTTACCGTCGAGTGAAGTATTTTTTTCGCGACGACAAAAGTATTTTTACACGAGCGCATATGTACCTATATACACTAGCGAGCGCGAGCGATAAACCGCGACATTGCGTAATCGCCGCGTATCGCCAAGCACGTGGAAAACTTATCGCGAGCAAAAGTCGTCAGATGTAAATGTTGGCTCTTTGTATATGCGCGCATATGCATCGATATGCACACATTTGCGAAGATTCGTTTGAGTAAATGATGATTATCAACAGAGTTATTTATAGAAGATCATGAATCTTTTAACAATCTTTTAACAATGCGGCATCGGGAATTGGCGTTAAATTAACACGCGTTGTTTAACGCGACAAATGAATTGCAAATGCATTGATTTTTTCACGATGATGTAAAATTACTCTTTTTGTTTCATCAATTATAATATTCATATGCTGCGCGGTATGTATCGCGCGAGAAATTTTAACGTATAAAATATTATAAAAATCTTGAGAATATCTTGTGGTCTCTTCCAGAGCTTGAACGTATATACGCAACGCCGGATATCAGAAAATTAGTCGAAGAAATCTCGACTTGGGGAAAAAATCATACGAGCGCGCTATCTCGCCGGCCGGATCGGTTGAGCGCCACTGCGGGACACGCTGAGCACGGACAAGTGCACCGATCGACGTGTGCACGTGTATGTGTGTCGTGTATACGCCGTATATATATATGTATGTACCGCCGCGCACGGACGCGCTTATGTACGTCGTCAACGTCGTTTTCGTGCACGTGAACGCGCGAGCGCGAGCGTGAACGTGTAGCCACCGACAGCTCCGCCCGCGTCCTCCTTCCGTTCGTACATATACCTAACTGGCCATGTACGAAAGTATCCTGCACATAATGTGATACATAAGCGCGTTACATAGTCGAGAGAAGGAGGAAGAGGAGGTAGTAAAGGGGAAGGGCGTTCACAAACAGGGTGTCCTCGAAAAAAAATTCGAGCTCCGTGTCTCTCATGGCGCTGTTTCTCTCCCACGAGGAGACACGCCTACGTCGTCAGAAATCGCATTCCGTAAAAGAGCAGTCGTTCGGGTGCGTGGCGTCGCGACGCCGAGCATCTAGAACAGCTCTTCAACGAAAATGGCACGGACGATAAGAACGAAAAATCGCGAAAAGTTTGCAACGCCGGTGAAACATGAACGCCGCGGTAAAAATTACGGCTACAGTTTCGTTCGATATTAAGACTCGCGGCAATTGAATTTCATCAAGACACATCTCGCCAAGATTTTCCCTCCCCCGCGTATGGGGGCGCGAAGAGTCTGGAAGAGTACGCGCGCGTGTCGTCGTTTACTTTCTGTACCACCACCGCGTACATCCGCGGCCGGTACACCGTGTATATAACGCGTGTATTTCATACATAAGCCATAGATATGTGGACCAACACGCGCGCGTACATAATGTGATATAAACACACGTATCCGACGGGGATATGTACATGGCGTTGGCGCGTAAGTGTAGATGTTTATGTATGTGTGTGTGCATGTGAGAGAGAGGAGAGAAATAGAGAAAGACAGTGAAAGAGAAGGGAAGGGAGATCCGTGGGGGAAGAGTCGGAAGGTAGGAGAGACTAAGAGAGAAAGAGAAAGGGAGAGAGAAAGAGAGAGGAGAAGAAGGGAAGGGCGAAAAGCCGCAGGGGAACTATTGGCCGGACGAGGTATTAACGAGCGGCAATGCTATTGACAAGGGATCAGTCCGAACATCGAGAAAAAGGGAGACAAAAACTCGCCGGCGACGCAATAGATCCTCCGAGGCATCGAAAAAGCACGACATGAATACGGTTGACCGAATTTCTCCGTGGAAAAAAAGAGCGGAGGCGTCGTTGTAACGAAAAGAGGTGAAGAGAAAACCGCCGAGCGAGAATCAATCGCCGCTCACGTAATTTCGGGGGAACGTCGAATCCTGATGTAAAAAACCTAGACAGAACTATAGATGGATTAAACTGCAACTTGAAAAAAAATTTACATATGGTATATTTCAGAGAGAGAATCATCTCATCACAGAAATGTTTTCTGACTTCTATGTATTTTTACAAGAGTATTAAAACAACGCACGAAGTAATGTATTAATATTAATATATTAATTCTTGGAATAATAATTAATATTAAAATTAAATATTTAATTCTTAGAAGATTAAAGGTTGCAATATAAGAAACGATTTAATTGTATTTCAAAAATATTCGCGGAATTCGCAATTACTGTGAAAAAAGAAAATAAATAATATAATATGTATACTGTTATATACAGCACATGCAAATATGTCTCTGCCGCAACGCGAATATACGCAAACAAGCACCTAAAAAGGCTATTCGCTGCTAATTATCACGTAAAAAAAATGAGTCGGCCGATGCAAGTTGCCCTTTGATGCATCTCTTTTCTATCTCGCGGAACAAGCGCGGAATTGGAAACGGACGAAATATTAAAATAGAATAGCGAGGGGAAAAAAAGGAAATGGAGGTTCCGGGAAAACTAGTTTATATACTCTCTTTCTCTCTCTCTCTTTCTCTTTCGCTACGAATGGTGAATGATGGCGTGCCACGCATCGCAAAAACAAAACTCGTGAATGGACAGCGCGAATACGCGACCGAGTAATCAAAAGACATGGCAGAGAATCCTTTGCGAATGTCAAAAGGGCTTTTTAATTATTTCTATTTTTCATTTATATATTTATCTGGGAGTCGCGCGCGAATCTTCGTTCCTCTCCCTTCTCCTCTTTTTCCTCCCGAGGAGGGCGCTGCTTCGTACTCGCTCTGCCCTTTAACAGGAGGTGGGTAAAATATTGCGACGGTCGCGACGTGCAAACGGCACACAAACGACGAAAACCACCACGGGAGGAACGGAAGATCGTGGGACAACAGTTCCGCGAGACGTCTCACGAGAGCGGGACAATTTCATTGCCGTCCGTGGGGGATGGAAGTCCTATATTTTCCGCGTTTCTTATAACGATTTTCCGTATTTTCCTTACAGGCGGGCGTTGCGGAGAGCGGAATTAAAAAACCTCGAGAAAGAGGCGGATCTCTCGAACTTCTTCTCTCAAAATTCTATAAAATCGCGCGTAGGTCGTTGCATGAAAAAATATCCAAACTTTTCTCTCTCATCGACGTAGCTAATAATTAGTATATAGGATATAGGAGATTAGTATATAGGACATCCAAGATTTTACGCAACTTACATTAAATAATTACGATTATTATTTAAGAATTTTTTTCTAATCGAAGAATGGAAAATTCTTATCGGACAGACACGTGTATTCAATTCTAGAGCTATCGCGTGTGAGTTTTCGCGAGAATTTTACGCGGATTTTACCCGATGGCAACGATTTTTCTGATAACGCCGAATCCGAATGTGGGTCACATCTCGCGCACTGCACTATACGCGTTGCCAGTAATTATATTTTCCCGTCGTGATGATCGTCGATAGAGCGCCTGCGATTGTAAACGGTGTCGCGTCGGTGCGACGCCCGCGGTATCATCCACCAGTATGTGCCATATCCCCGTAACGATCAATCGCGAGAAGAGATCGAAACAGGACCGATCGCGATAACAAGAAGCGACGTAACGCCGTTACGTGTATAACACGAAGATCGGAATTCGTTAAAGCGCGTGAAAACAAACAAGCACAAAAGGCAGCGGATTTCTCTCTCTCTTTCTCTCTCTATATCTATCTTCCAAGTAAAAAGCGAGAGAAAAAGAGAAGGTAAGAGAAAGAGAGAAGAAAAGGAGACAAGCAATGCCGGAACAAAGGACAATAATTGTCCCACTTGGAGCGATGCGAACTCTTGCGCTGTCGGACAATGTTATCGCTGCCAGGCCACGAAGCGCTGCGCGACAAAACTTTGCCCGGTTTTACATGAGGTGAATCCTCGCGGCTGGTCCTCCGCGAGGATCTCCTCTCACTCGTCCCTGCTCTACGCCAACTTGCACGTCTCTTCGAGCGTCGCGCGATTCGCGTCCTCCTTCACCTGAGCCGATGATGCCCGACGCGCTTCGGAGAACACATCTACATCTCGAGAAACCGGCCGAATTTTTATACCGCTAGACACAGTACGGACCTAAAAACAAAACTCCGTTCGCTTCTCTGCCAATTATCGGGGATACGAAATGCGGGGGTGGAAGACGATGAGTTGGCGGGAAGGCGAACACACACGTGCGCGCGAGAGATAAAAGGCACGAAGAAGAAAGAGAACGGACGGTTTTCGCTCTCGTGCATGCGTGCAAGGGATTTATCCGCGTCGACAACGAAGAGGATGAAAAGAGAAACCCGACAGAAGCGGCGGATCGCGGTCGGAAAAATTTCGCAACGGAAGCGAGACTCGCGATTATCGAGCGGTATATCTTTAAGCGGATTTGAGACCTCTTTTCGTTCGTGCGTCCCTCCCGCAGGTTTTCGTCCTCGAGCACGGCGGCGTCGAATTCCCGGCGTCTTTGACGACGCCGCGAAGGCGAAGAGGTCGACGTGCATCCCTCTTTGCCGCCCGGCAAAGTAATAATCCGGTATCCGTCGGAAATTTCCAGCCAAGAATCTCGACCGGAGCGTTCTCTACTCGACTTCTGCGGCGGTGATCTCCTTCTCCTCTTTCGCTCTCCCGTTTATGTGTACACGTTGTGCCAAAGAAGGAGACAGAGAGGATTCGGTTAGGTGTCGGTAGAATCTAAAAGACATCTTCTCTCTGGAGGCAGAGGAAAAGGAGAGTAAAAACGAGGAACTGTCGCGTCGAGAAATACTGATTAAATCTTTTTTGGCGCGACCGACGACCGTATTAAATAGTTGCAGAAGCGCGTTATCTCCGCGATTTTTATCCGACGTATAAGTGTAAACGAGAAACCGCAAGTAGAGCCGTCAGCTGAAAAGTGGCCGAACAGTGTAACGAACGAGAGATCCTCCGGCAATCGAACAAACACTTCTTGCTTCTTACATATGGCTGTCAATATAATAATGCAATATTAATGAAACAACTCATAATATATTTTAATGTTAACTTGAAACGATTGTTTGGCTTTATGAGCATGAAGATAAATAAAATTCACACGATTGTTAGACAAAATATAGTTTGAGAAAATTAAACATAAAATATTTATTGCGAGAAATATTCATAAAAATCTAATTGATATGTTTGGCAGTTCTTGTACAAAGTTTATCAGTCACGAAAGAGCTATGAGTCGCTGTTTCGCTTCAAGATTTCTGTGAAATCTCGCAATCGATATTCGTGCGCGATTTTCGAGAGGCCACTTCTTGTAAATATATATATATATATATATGTGTGTATATGTGTATATATATATATATATACATATACATGCATGCTAGTATACAAGACAAACTTCTTGAGAACTTTCGCACGCAACAAGACACAGTCGAAACTCGAAACATGTTCTCCTGTCACGTTCTACAACCATTTTCCTTTACCGAAACGTTTGCGAACGTAAAACAAGTCACTTTTCCTCCGAATTTTCGAGCACCGCGTTGTAATCGACTCTGTCGCGTTACATTCGATCGGGCAATTTAACCTGTAGATTATCGTACATAAGAAAAAAAACCGAATTTATTATCTGACCGACGAGTATTTCTTTGGAACGTAACGAAGAAAACGAACGGATCATGTATTTAATCGATAGACTCGATTGCGTCACCGGATTGTATTATTCCCTAAAAGACTGCTACCGAAAAAAAGTGGAGCAGCTCTAGAATTGATGAGTATCGACATTGTAGCGCGAGCAACTACGCGTCTTGAAGAGAAAAAGAAAAAACCGGCAAAACGAGAAAGAAAAAGAAAGAGAGAGAAAAAGAAAAAAGAGAACAAACAGATTCCATACGCGCAAGGACACGGAATTATTCCGCGCTGCTATTCTCCGTGAGAGATCCGACGGGATCTCAAGGACATCGAATACCCGGCCTGCCTTTTGTCAGAGTAAAAAAAAAAAGAAAAAAAAAAAAAAGAAAAAACCCAACAAGAAGAAAAAGATGCGAAAAATGGCGGACGAGATGCAAATATATTCGCTTCACGGCGAAACGTCCACGGGGGGGCAAAAGTGTGTGCAGAGAAGGTCAGTCTCCGTCAGCGACAGGTTATCACATATACGCACGAAGGCGGAATTCAAGGTGGAGGTGAATTACCTGGACGAGATTTAAAGTTAGGTCGCCACCTTTCCGAGTGACCCTGACTCGCCGAGCTCCCCTCCCTCCTTCTTCCTCTCCCTATGTTCCTCCTTCACGCCCTTCTTCTTCCTTTGCCTCCCCCTTTCTCCCCGTATCCTTGATCGATGCGATGCGCGCGCGAGTCGCTCAAAATATCCGCGACTCTGCGATCAGTCACGCGTATATAGTAGCCGCGCACGTAAAATCACGATTCACGCGAAACTCAAGCGACATCGTCGAAGATGTAAGAAAAAATTCAAACGCATAACAACACAATGCACAGTTTCGCGGGTAATATGTAATTAATCTATTTACAAAAAGATCTCTTGTAAATCGGATTGTTATTTTTGTGCGCTTGTGAAATTATATTATTTTAATTGTACAATTTTTTAAATCAAATCGTTCCTTTTCTATAACCCAAGCTATATCTATGTGAACTTGGCGCAAACGAGATTCGCGATTTTGTTTTTTTTTTTCTTTTTTCAAACGAGACACCAATTGCACAAAGGTCGCGCAGGAAGTCATATTCATGCGGCTGAGGAACTCGGCCGCGTTTCAATTTCGCGCTAATTGCTTAAGTCTGCCTGAGCTTGCGAGCGCGCGTACGACCAATCTCCGCGAGGACCGCGCCCACGTGCCGTCGGAGTTAACTTAATTACGGCCAATAAAGCGCCAATTAACCGAGTGCACACATGTGTGCACATACGTCAATGTGGGTATTTTCTTACGTCCGACGAATTAACGGAACTACATGGGTGCTTATGAGATACGATCTCAGGACATCGCGAATCTTCCGTAAACGGAACGACGTGCAGACCAATGATGACCACACGATTTTTTTAAAGTTCGCAAATAATCAGCTATCGTGAGAAATTGTTGCACGTGTCCGCGATAAAGTCACGTATAAAAACCGTCAGTGACTATACAAAAAAAGTAGTAAAATATGTAAATAATAAAACATTGAACACATGAAAAAATAAAACATGGAAACTCATACGTAATTTTGATTTTGACTTTACTGACGAACACGAGTATATTGTAGCTAAATTCGCTAACGGCCGAAAAACTGCATCTATTTAAATATTAAACAATTTTTAATTTAAATTTTTCCAATAATGTTACAATAAAATGGCGATGATCTTTAATATACACACAAGTAATTATTTAGAATTATTCGAAAACGTCAAGCGTCAATATTATTCACGACGTCTTTTCTTGTAACGTCAAAGTGCCGCGTCCGGCCAGCAACGCCAAGACATTGGCAGTACTCGCGAGACTACGAGTCGCCGCAATAATTAATGACACTCGTCGAATCCTTCGCAAAAAGTTGCTCGCTTCGCCGAGGAACAGAATGCGGGGCGCTACACGTCGTTCCAGAAATAAAGCTGTCATCTTGTTCGGAGTACGGGACGGCGCGTCTTGAATAATAATCGGGAGATAAAAATATGCGATACCACGCGCGATATCTCGCATCGCGGCAATTAGCCGAATTACGCCGAGACAAAACAAACATCATAAATAATGACGTCGTGAGATATAGACATTGTTGAGGCAAAAAACAAAACAAAACAAAAAAATACAATAAAGAAATTACAGAGCGATAAAATGCGAATCAATCAATCGGCTAGTTGCTTCGGAATTGTTCCTATTTGTACGATCGTCAATTTTGCGAGGATTGACAATCAAAAACCAAGGACTGAAACGCCGAAAGAAAGAGAGAGTGTTGCGTTAGCAATAAATAAGTTTACAATCTGCAAAAAAACGTTTGTTTGACTTTTTCCTTTATACAGATTGAACTTCAGCTGAAATAGTTGAAATAATTTGACCGAGATAAATGGCAAAAAAGTTCGGCCGAAAAAAAATTCGTTATGCGAATAAATGATAAATAAACCGTCGTGACGGCAAAATTTGACTGTACTTTTTGAATATTCGCGCTTTGAAGAGTGCACCAATAAAACTCGTTAATACTTTCGACATAAAGCGAACGCTGTGAAATAATATATTATCGGATCGAATCCATAAGCTACCAAATGTGTATTTTAATAAAAATATACGTATAAATAATATATGTCACAGAAAACAGCGTCCGGTAAAATATTCTGCATTAATACCCGTGTGTGTCAAGTAATATCGTATGTACATAAATAAAACATAATATCGCGCGATTTAAATAATTCTAAATTTATTCTACCTTTATACACATGTGTGTGTGTGTGTGTGTGTGTATATCTATATATGTGGTACATGCATATATACCTATATATGCACATGTATATGTGCATGTGTATATGTTATAACAAATTGTATACAAAATATATCAAAACAGTCAGACTTTCAGATATAACAAATCTTCTTTGATTCTATTGACAAAACAACTAATATATTAAGAGATAAATATTCCAAGTGTGAATGAGAGATCGATTGAAAGAAAGAATACTTAATGTCAATCACAGAAGCGCGTGATCACGTGAGATCTCAAAAAAAAAAAACTTCATTCTTCATGCACGACTCACTGCGCGTTGCTCCATTTTTACGCGGCACAAATCCAACGCGCGGTCCTCTCTCGATAGTCCCACTCGGAAGGAAAGAGACTCCCGAAGCGCGGCGAGAGAGCAAACGTTTTTCCTTATTCATGCCGACCATTATCCCCGACAATGTTGCGCGATAAATAGCGCCGTGGAAGCAATTAAGCGGACCTGCAGTCGGCGCAGAGCGCGCGACGCGTTTAAAAACGCTTTTTTTTTTTTTTTTTTTTGCCGACAACATGCACCGTCGCTCGAATCGTCGTTGCCCCCGTATCCACGTGCCGATTAATGAGGCGCAACCGGAGAGAGGAACCGGAAAGAATCGGCCGGTCTGGTTTCGGGGGAGAGGAGAGAAGAGGCGACGAACGGGAGGGAGAGAAGGCTCGCGGTTATACACACGGTGGCGCACGGG
>QVOB01025244.1:0-10047 GCA_014839585.1 Pseudomyrmex concolor
TTGAAACGACATGTTTCACAGTTTTTCACAGGAAGTTTAAAACCTGTCACTTTTATATTACCTTTTGGCGTTATTTATTATTTCTAAAAAAGGAAACTTTTTATGAAATTGTAATCCAGACCTGTAGTAGCAACCCGGATTCTGCGAATCGCACATGTCAGCGTTTACATTTGGTTGTCGAGAAATCGTTGTTTATGTATATATATATACTGCAAATCTCTTTGTTTATATTCCTACATTTCCTCGTCAGCAAATTTGAATTATACGGTTTAGTTCACTTAACCATTTGTAGATCGCGACTGATCTAAAAAGTCCCCAGGCTAATTTTACATATTTCGAGTTCCGAAACACTTGTTGTTTAACATGCCTCGTATGACTTCCTTTGTCTAATTTGTATTTTTATCATATATTATTTTTACCATTTCCGTTATTTTTCATGTTTTTATCACTATTTTCACCTTAACATATTAAATACTTTAATCAGTTTTAATATAAATTATAATTTATAATTTATTACATTTTATATAAATTATAACACGCACACATACACACACGCGCATACATATCTTTCTCTCTTTTTTTCTGTGCCTCAATATAAAACAGTTGCTATTTTTTCCTTATTTTCTCAAGTGATCAGATAGACTAAAAATAGAAGTCTGGAAGTTTTTATTGCATTCATTCTTCAGTTTCGTATACTTATGAATCACTGCGGTTCAATCAACCAATCCCAGATTTGGCCATGAAACTTTAAACGGAAACACTTCAGACGGCCTAACAAGCACTCGACGCGTCGGTAGTTACATGACATCTTCAAGAAGACTTTATGATAATAGCTATTTGTGTACAAACTAAATACAACTCCAAAATAATGTACATACAAGTTTCAATAACTACTAATTCAATAACTACTTTATACATTAATCTCATATGTTACAATTAAATAAAGTAAATTTCACAAGTAAGAAATAAATTTATTTGTAAAAAATATCGACAGTTTAAAAATATATGAGTAAATTTGGTAAAATAATGTTATTGAATAGAAAGCAAACTGTACGACAAAGTTCTCGAAATAAAATAAACAAAAAATCATACTTTTGTTCGATGGAATAATTTTAGAAATAAAATATGTTCACAGAGCTTTACAAAGAGTTGAAGAAAGTAAGGGTAGGCAGGCAATAAATAATGTCAAGGTACACTACTTTGCATTTTTTGTCGATAGAACGATCATGGCGAAGAAGAACAACGGAATGGTTGAAAAGTCGTTTAGGGTGCTTCGTGGTAACGATCTATAGAAGAAAACGGAGCCTAAAGGTCTTAAAATTATTGTTATTGAAAATGAAAAGTGCTGCAATAAAAATTTGTAAAGAAATAAATGAAACAAGATAAAAATGAAAAACATAAAATCTAAATATAATACAAAGACATTATATTTATTACACTGAATACTTTAAACCGTCCAGTTATTCTAAAAGTTTGAAAATTTGTGATACACAAAATACTCTTTATAACATATGTGTTAGTAAAGTAGTTTTTTAAAGAAAAATAATCAATGTTTTTTTTAATATTTTATTCAAGATTATATAAAAATCATATTTTATTATCAATATTGTGGTATTTAAAAAAAATATTGTCTTTTTGTAAAAAAAATGTTTTTTTAATTGCTACAATTGTAAAAATCATGAATAGATAGATAATTAAATTTTTGTTATAAAAAAATATATAAAGATATAACAGCTAATTGTAAGTAGGCACGAGTTTATTTGGATGAAAAAGAGTAATCAAGTTTCTGTTTGATACGAACGCCATCTCTGCAAGACTGCTGAAAGGTAAACCAAACTAGATCGATAAAGCAGAAACCCGGGAAAAAATGAATTAAATCTAAGTAGATCTAATTAAAATCTAAAGAGATAAAAAAATAGAAACATAGATCTAAATAGATCTAAATAGATATAAGTAGATCTATGTAAATTTACACTTTTATTTATTATTATTAAATCTACTTTAGATCTCAGCATTTCTGAACAGATCTGAGTTGATCTAATATAATAGATCTGATATAAAGTAGATCTATAATAGATCTTGATATAAAGTAGATCTAATGAAAAGTATAATAAATAAAAGTATAAATTTACATAGATTTATTTATATCTGTTTAGATCTACTTTATATCTATTTAGATATAATTTGGATCTAATTTAGATCTGTTTTTCCATTTTTTTTATCTCATTAAATTTAAATTAGATCTACTTCGATTTAATCCACTTTTTTTCAAAAAGGGAAAGTCAATAACCTCAAGAGCTGTGAAGAAATAGAAATATTTTCACTTTGTTTCATTATTTAAATTAAAAAAAGAATAAAAGTAAACATAAGAGCGACGTAAGTAATGGCTTGTAATAGTATAAGAGCGATGACATCATTACGAACATGAAAAGTTATTTTTCTGAATAATGAGAGAGAAAAAAAGAAAAAGAGGGAGAGCGAGACAGTAAGGGATTTGATAACTTCCTGTCAGTTTAGTATAAATAAGGGTAAGTTCGAAAGAGGGTGTTTGTTGTCAAAAGTGTATTTGTCATGGTAAAGAACTCATACTTTCTCAAACTTGAATAAAGTAATTAAATTTAATCCGCAAAATATAATATCTAGACTAAATACTTTTATATACTATAGTGCAGTAAAAATATTATTTTTCTTTATTTAAATAGCAATTTTAGTCAAAAATAAAATAAAAATATATAAAGACAAAACAGATTCGTAAAACTTTTCACAAAACAATAACGAATTTAAGTAAAATAAAATATATTGAAAAAATGTATATTTAAATTAATATACATTCGTCCATTAATATATGTACAATGTATTAATTAATGCATATATCTATTATACTGCATTCTCAATAACACCGGACTATAATAAGTAATCAACATAAACTTGTCGTCATTCATAAACTAGGACGTTTACATATCACTGGAATGATCCGCCGACTTTGCATACGCATACACGAATCTAAACATAGGAAGTTGATATAGAAGTCTATTCTTGTAAAACAAATAATCCCCGCGGATCCGAGACACGTATCCGTCTGTGCATTGGAGAGCTTCATAAAGCATTTGAAGAATGAGACAAATAGAAAAAGTGCGAAATCTATATTCCGTTTTTATTCATTATATCTTCATATCGTTTTGATTTTGTTTTAAATAACTAAGTTAAAAGTAAAACGTTGAAAATCGCGTTCAGAAATTAAGGACATTTTTTTGTATAAATAAAAAGTGTTAACTTTAGAGAGAGAGAGAGAGAGAGAGAGAGAGAGAGAGATCTGAAACACCAGTATGTAAAGTAGAAGTCTTCAGAACGCACAGGATCTCCTGCTAAGGAAGAAGAATATATGCGGGAGACGCGAGGGATATATGGAGGTGTGCAACGGCTGCAACATCAAGTATCAACAATATTGCTCGCGGTCTCGGTCTTTTGACATGCGAAAAATAAGACGAGAACGTGACGGTATTCGCAGGAGTAGGCTTCTGCCCTTCTGGCGGGGATCTCGCTCTCCGAGAGACCGGCGGGTTCGTTCGCAGAAAGAGTCTTGGAATTCAAAATGGCTGTCGCGAGGATCGCAAGCCACTATGCGTGGGCAATCGGGCAACACACCATCTCGCGCGCTCGTATATGTGTATGTCGCTGAAAAGCGTTATCTCGCAGCCAGGATAATTCTCCAACTCGAATTGAAGATGTACATAGTCTTTTTTAGTTTTTGCCAATTATTTTCACTTTGTTATAGACAAGAGAGACAAATTGCACATTAATTAATTCCTCTTAGATTTTTTATAATATTTTACAAGACAATACAGTTCAATTGTTATACATGAGTGCGTATCGCTTTGCTATAATATTCCGTCGCGATAATCAAGCGTAAATTACAAACATACTAGTTAGAAAGGCCGAAAGATTTAAAAGTAGAAGAAATCAAAGACTCGATATGAGCTCGAAAGCGGCCATGCCGCGCTCCGCGCCATCGTCCGACGGCAGCCATACTCCCTATCTTTCTCCTCCTTTCGGCCATCATATAATTCTCAAAGAACTGGTGAATACGCATTACGTTTATCTATTTCTATCATAAGACAAATGTTAACCTCGCGACAAACATACATTGAGACTTTAACGGGATAAAAGAAAAATGGCCGAAGTCGTAAACATCGTTCTTAACTACGTATGTATTGATTTATTATGTATAGAGAGCGATTATATACATATAATATATCGAATCGTTATAAATATTTATTATGGAAAGATGTCGTGCAAGTTGATTGTATTCGCAAGTATATCTATTGTATCTATTGTAATTCTTTCGTACGAGAAACTCGGCGCGCCATAACCCGCCTACCCGTTCGACCACCCCGAGGAATACATGGCGGCTTTCTCGCTCACTTTCTCTTTCTTTTTCTTTCTTTTCTCCCTTTCTTTCTCTCTTTTTTTCTCTCTTATTTTTTTCCTCCTCTTGTGCGTAGCTTCCCTCGCACATCCTCACCTTCTTCTCCATCCCATTTTTATTCAAATTCATTGGGAAGCTCCTCCGCGCGAGTGCTCCCAGTCCGCCCGTTACCGGCGCGCGTTCTTTCTCTCTACCCGTTCGCCCGGGTTCGCGTTCTTTTTCTCCTTCCCCTTGTTTTCCATAAATTCTGAATTTTATTTAGTCCGCTTCGTCGTTCCGCCGCATCGTGTCTTTATCCCCACGCGCTATACGAGCGCCGAAGCGAAAGAGCCTCCCCCCATCCCTCTTTTTGTATCTCGGGATGATATCGCGCGTTTGAAACGCGCGATAAAATAAAAAAACATGTCGAAGTATTCGAGAAAATGGCTTTCGGATTTGAACCGCGTCATTTTTTTTTTTTTATCGACGTTTCATGAATACTTCATCAGTTCGCTTCATCAGGGTTCAAGAGCAGCCTGACGTCAAAGTATTTATAGGAAAGAAAAAATATATAAAGTGTCTGAGATATTCTAAGTGTAAATATGTTCCATAAAAAGCACAAAGAAAAACTATATGCAACACTCTTGCCACAGTTTTAGTGACTCATACACGTTTCACAAACTTAAAAAACGTACATACATATCTCGTATTTAAAAATTTCCGAGTGTTCAAGAAAAAAAGTCATATAAATTAAAACTGTAATTAAAAAAGTAATAAAATAATAAAATGCATCTCGATAAAAAAAATTGTAATTTACGTTTAAGCCTTTTGTTTCCTGTCAAAACAAGATTTAAAAAATTTCTCGCGAGTTACATTTGCA
The DNA here is from genome assembly GCA_014839585.1 of Pseudomyrmex concolor. Classification (NCBI taxonomy): domain Eukaryota; kingdom Metazoa; phylum Arthropoda; class Insecta; order Hymenoptera; family Formicidae; genus Pseudomyrmex; species Pseudomyrmex concolor. Next base: position 5,286 of record QVOB01025244.1, read on the forward strand.
TGCGTTTGAAATATGTGTATATGCGCGCGTAGTGTGCACTGGCGCGTAAAATTTTCGGACCCGGTAATAGTCGAGAATATAATCAGTGTAATTTAGATAGCGACGTTATTTTATACACTTTATATCTCGGTCTCGCAGATTCGTTCAGTCATAAGGTAGTGTATAGCGTAAATGCGTGCGTGTGTGCTATATACGATGGAAGGGTGGAGTGAGCGAAGGTAATATTCGCGCAGAGAAGAACAAAATAATGCTGAACATGTACGCCATTGGAGGATCGTAAAACCACGGGAATCGAATTGCAGGAGTTGATAATCCTTATACGATTTTCTTCCCGCGGCTTACCGTTGCTTAATGAGATTGATCTTATCGCGACAAAAATCTCAACTTACGAACAACATGTTCGCATATTGTCGAAAAAAAAGGATACGTGCGTGTAATGTCGCGTTCTTGGAGACAGTTTATAGGAGATCCACTGGACATCAGTCTAATGTAATTAAAAAAAAAAAGAAGACATTTTAACTCACCTTGCGGCTATAATAATGATAATAGCGATGCGAGGAACGCTGCGGGACGACGACAGTCCAATGTCGTCCTGCGTCACGGCGGCAAAAGGGCGTAGGGAGGGGATAATGCTGCCCTTTTCCCTTCCAAGGGTCTCTGTGACTCCGGCTACTCCATGCCGATTCGTTTTTCAGCTGCTGAAACAGCCAGCACACATTTAACCTGCGTTTAGCACAGCTGACTAAAAACACGGACATTAGGCACGCTGTTTGTAAGAAATTTCACAAGCATATTGTATTTCTCTTTTCTTTTCGAAATCAACACAATCTTTCGCACTGTGCGTTTACGCGAATGTGCGCAATTCTCTTCTTTTGACGGACATATCGCTCGGATAAACGTTTCGGGCAAATTCGTTTCTTGGAGAAACACAGACTGGGCGCGTCACTAATCTTGCACCAGGATAATTTTCAAACAACCGCGTGACGAAACTTTTAACACACTTGTCCGAACCCAGTACTTATAACAGAAACATGTTAAGAGACGAACACACAAATACTCGCGATTAAAAATTAGCTTCAAAACTAGTATACCAGCATGTCGAATATAGAAGAATTTTCTTTTCTCTCCGAGACTCAAAATACACAAGAAAGATGTACGAGGACAATGACGCGCTACCACTGCCACTGCCACGAATTCGTTTGGTGCGTATTATACTTCCATGTCGATCGTGTGCGCCACAAAAAAAAACAGACGGAATTTTAACAACAGGATGATGTTCACCGGGTCCGAGTCGCGGCGCGAAATCTCGCGCGTTGCGTCGTCGCGGAATTTCGACTGCGTCTATACCAGTCGTGCGACAAGACGACGAGGGGACGTTTGGTGAACGGAAATATACACCGCGAGCTGAACGAGTTAGCTCGCTGCCAAAGCTTGGCAGCTCCACTACGCGACAGACGCGTGCAGACCAGAGAGACCGTAGGTACCAGCCAACGGGATTTACTATGCTCGAACTGTACCAGCCTCTCTTTCTTGCGCTTCTCTCTCTCTCTCTCTCTCTCTTTCTTGCTCTCTCTTGCTCTCTCTCTCTCTTTCTTCCGTCTTTCCCGCTCTGTCGGTTAAGGCAGCAGAGCAAGGCGCAGCAAGACGAGTTGTTGCGAACGACACGTAACAACGACCGCCTCTCTTTGCCTCGCACACACTACCGTCGCAAAACTGTAGGATGGAGTTAGGTCGAAGCAGGCCAATCAGGCGCCCACCGTATCTACCTGCGGACTGCCTTCTGTGTAGCACCTGCAGGCAATATGCCTCGGCCTTATACTTTGTAAAATGCCGGCTCGCGTCGATGACAGATTGTCTGCGGTCTACCTCGACTAACCCCTTTCTGCGCTTTTGCGTTACGATCCGTGTGCGCTTCTTGTGCGCGCTTTATCAAGCGACTAGTTGCGTGCCAGATTGCTGTTAAGATTTCCGCGTGTCGCGCACAGTTACCAAGTTGATTTATCAACGTAGTATTGATGAAACATTTTATATAGGTAGCACGTCTTTCATAGATTTTTATGTGTTTAGAAATAATGTGTAACTATAACGTAAATTGTGAATATTACTCTGGATCTGAATACATATTTACATTATCCAGAAAGCAGAATATAACACGCAAAGAGACAAATTTGTGAATACATTTTTTTTGTCGACGTTTCATATTTTACTCGGAATTTTAGAATGACTGACGGATAGAAGCAAGTCACTACGCCATGAAATAGAGCACCGCAAATTGAGTCACTAGCTGGTTTTATTTCGGTGCCTGTTATTGGCTCTTAACGCTCTCCCGCAAATGCGAAACAAAGGTCCGCCATTGATTGAACTTGCTAGACTCTCGGAAACGTTTACCCGCTCACTCGGACATCCATTGTGAAAATAGTATTGCTAGACCGTTTCTCACGAAACTGTTCAGACCTCTTATTATTTGGTTTTATCATTATTATTCTCATTGCTTCCTTATAATCATTATCGGTCGTAGAGAATGTGGAAAGATGCGCGATCTAACATCGCTTTTAAAAATTTCGTGAAACGATTGTTGAACTTCATGTAAATATTTTACTGTCCGAATCTAAAATATATTTACAGATCTTTCATCAGAAATTCTTGTTTGTCTCAATTATAATCTTTTTTTTTTTATTATCGCTACTGCGTTTATCGAAAGATAATGGTTTCGATTAAAAAAAAAAAAACAAAACAAACAAAAAGTAAAAAATTTGTAAACTCTTGTCGGTGAACATAACTGTCATAATTTGCAATAAAATATATTACTCATATCTATAAGTATAATTTTATCTACTTGATCAACGAATCCCCAAGTTGCCGAACATAGCCAGTTCCTCGGTTAATTAATGATAAATCGCGACAGCTCATCCTCATCGACAATATATTTTAGAATAGCAGATAAAACCGTCAAGTATCTTTATCACTTTCGGCGGCGCTTCACGTCTGTTTTAAAATCTCAAAGAAGACTTTTTTAATTAAAATACTTGGAACAACACAAGCGCGCATCTCGTGAAAGGTTGGCGAGCGTGAATTCTAAAATAGCGACACCGTGGAAGGAGCGGATTTCTATCGTTGATGTGCGCGATTGGTTAACTCGGGCCATTTCGAGATTTCAGGTCCGGCCCACGATATCTTAATAGATTGCCTTCTACTCGAATCGTATCATGGCCGCTCCGTCGTAGGAATTCTGTTTCATTTTCAACGACCATCTTGTGTGTCGACATTTATAATTCATATACCTACCAGAAAAAAAAAAAAACGCGATTCAAAATGTTTCCAGTAATATACCTACAATATGCATCTTGAATTCTAATCCTCAACAGTCGTAAAATACAGAAAATCCAAAAATAATAAAGATTTAAATGCATCCTTTATACGGATAAATATTTTATCATGAATAAAATTATTTCTTTCGTGTATATGTTACGAATATTCGAAGTTGCAAGTAGCAAGTGCGAAGATTAAAAACTTGTCACATAGTCGGAGAATTCAAATCACTAGTCAACGATTAGTGTAAGCAATTTTATTTAAGTATACATTATAGCACGATTTATGTTTATTATTTTATAGCGATGTAATCTGCAAGCAGTTAGAGTCAAATAGTGGCGTTTAAAATAATGCGCGATTCAATGGGTTTGTAAAGTCGTAATTTATCATCGTTGATCACATCGGCCGTCAAAAAAAAACCGTCGTAATACAAAGTTCGAGCCTGCAAAGGCAATAAATTCATAACTTCGGAAATCAAAAAAAGAAAAAAAAAGAAAAAAAACACTATAAAACTCCGTAGCTTATCTGTAGCAGATATTCATAAAGATTTTACCCACGCAATGTGTTCTTTGATCTTTGAGAAGGTCCGATCGGAGGGCAGGTCCGTTCTAGAAACTTTCTTTCATTATAAAAATATAACGTATGTTTAATGAACTTGAAATCCACAGGAAATTTATTAACTCTACAAATTACGCTCGATGGAGCCGAAAAAAAAAAAAAAAAACAAGAACAGCAAACGGCTTTCGAACGATTTCAACGTTGTAATGAGATTTATTCAATTTGCTATTGCACATCGCGCTTTTCTTTCTACGTGTACCGTGTAATGTAATGCGTGAAGACCAAGCTGATTCGTATTCGCGTTTATTATCGTTTCGAAGCAGGTCATTGCATATAGATATACACACACTCACGATAAAATCATTAGTCACTGAACTTTAACGTTGCATGTTATCGGCAAGGTCATTTCGCATATTAAAGCATTTACGATTGTTGTGGAACATCCATCGAATGTATGGTTGTCACGTAGAGCGTTTCCGAGCGAGATATTTTATTTCAACCAAGACGATTTTATTCATTCATTCATTCATGCGTTACGTGCGGCATCCACACAATGATCAAAATTTATATAAGTATGCAAATATATTTCTGTAAGCGGTTTGTTTTTTTTCAAAGAAATAATAATAAAATCTTCCTACTAAAAAACCACTTTTTGTGCCAATATCAAGTCAAGCTCGATAAATAAAACGGATAAAGACATTTAAATTTAGTAGAATAATTACTTTGCAAATTAAATATTTGCAGAATATTTATGAGCAATCATTTGCACGTGTATATGAACCAAGATATATAAGTTTAACATGTTACTGAATCACTTCTTGTGGAAGTTAAAAACATATGTTCAATTTTTAACATGTGACGTCGCCGTTTTTAAGTTCTGCACAGATATATATAT
>QVOB01025245.1:0-10045 GCA_014839585.1 Pseudomyrmex concolor
GAGACTATGTTGAGAAATAAATCGCCACTTTTCCAAAATTTTTGTTTTTTTTTTGTAGGCTAAGTACTTATCGGACTGCCCACGTAGGATTTATATTAATTATTTCGCGTGCACACGCGCTCAATAACGACGGACTTCTCTAATTATCTAACGTACTTCGTATTATGTCGTATTATGTTGCTGTATAAGTGCAACATGTCTCATTATCTCTTTGTTCTTCTTGAATACAAGAAACTGCCCTTAGCACGTTGCAACAATACAGCTGCTGCGGCAGCGTTCCGCAACGACTTTGTCGCAATACATTTACGTCGCAATACACGGTAATACGAATTCAAGTGTTGATATCCCGCTTTTATCGACAATATTTTCAGATAGTTAATAGAGATTTTTCCCTCAATATTAGAAATATCGAGATCGAATATAATATCGAATATAATATTCGCTACATTATTTTGTGTGCAAAACGCACAATAAAAGTCTCACAGAAACGCATAAATTTTACTTCCTAGTTTGGGATGCTCTGTTATTTTCTGTGAAAATAACACACACGTGTTCTCCGAGTTCGCATGAATCGCGTCCCGCCAGCAGACCCCGAACCTATGAAGAAGCAAAATCACGTAAACGACGTCGATGTCTGTTTATCGACTCGAATTTATCGACGCACATACATCTATTATTAGACTCGCATGCGCGCGTATAATACCGCGTATAATATATAATGTAAATCAAGTTTAGCCCGCTTTGCGCGAAAGAATCTTGATTGCTTGGATGTACATTATTACGTGAGAGATGAGACGGGGCGGCGTACAAACGCGCTTTTACACAAACGTGCGGAAATAAAACAATGTACACATGTGTGAAAAAAAAAAAAACAAAATTGATAATAAAAGAGAGTTTTGGGAGTTAGGAATACGTTATGCCGTCACATAAATATTTTAACGTGTATCGTTTCGTCGTTGGAAAAATAAAACCGCTATGAAAACCATTTATTTAATGACGCGTCTCTCTGAGAAAACATACATACATTTAAACTACATCAAAGCTGCTGTAATATATATACATATATATAACGCAAAAGATGAATCGCGCCATAATCACCTTCTCTCTGATGTCACCCTCCGACCGAATGTTTTACGAAAAAATAAAGAATTCACTAAGCTTCTCAGTCGTTACGTTGATACACACTCGTGTAATCTCCGAACGAAGGCGGTCAACGAACAGGAAACGACGTTTTCTCTCCCGCCGCAAGTCGAGTTGGAAATTTCTTTGAAACTCTATGTCAATTGAGATTGGGGAAAAGGGGAAATGGGTACAAAGGGCAAACGTCCCCGTTTGAACGAGACCAAAAGCCGCGCGCGACTACTTTGAGCCTTCAGACGAACAGTCCCTCCACTCCTCGAGAGAGGAAAGCAAACCGATCTCGGTGTGATGAAAGCCGCCTTGACACGCTTGGCCATCCTCTCCCACGTTAAGGTGACCTTCGATGTACACATGTGTGAGCGCGCGGAAGAAGGAATCTAATTAGACCTTTCTCTATCATCGAATTCTCTCTTCCTCTTCTCCTCGTCGAGCCTCCGTCGATATCATCCTGCCTTAATTGCCCTTCTTCGGCTTCGTCGGCGTCCGTCGGCGGGTGGCCTTCTTAACCCCGAGAAGAGTCCTTGTGACAACCGCGAGTTTCTTTTTTTAATCTTATTTCTGCTCTTTTTCTCTAAGTTATTCGAGGAACTTTTTTCTCGAACATACCACGCGATCTTCTCCCAAAAAAATGTTGGGGGAAAATAACTTTGGTAGTTTTTGTACGTTACATAGAGAGTATGTTACATATACAGTGTTTTTTATGTTAAGGCTACATTATGAGATTATATATAATTTATGTATAAGAGAGAAGAAAGAAAGAGAGAGATGCACAAGCAATACGAGTTTCGCACGGAGCGGAGAAATAGACTGCGGGTTAACATTTGGAGAAAGCTACTTCCGTGTTCGGAAGTTCGTTGTATTTTTATTTCGTCGGGCATTCTAACAGCCAAGACGAGAGACGACCCTTTGGCGATCGAGGAGTCGCATTCTTTGAAATAGCTGCAATGAATTCCGGCCGATAGCTGTTCGAAAGGGTTTCGCAGGTGATTGCACAGTGATTCGCCAAAGGGATAATCCGACCCTTATCAAATCGGTACCTGTGTGTTGTGTAAAGAACCGTGCAACCGATCAATAAGCGCATATTTGCTCAAGTATATTTTAACAGTGTAAAACACTATTTGTTTCTGTATGCATCTGTCGTATATTATTTAATTTGCACGTGCTCGCGAGCACCGGTTAGTTTCGCGAGAAATCACAGCTGACGCGGCCTGTGCATTTTTCACCCGCTCCTCGTTCGAAATTGTTCTGCGCCCTAAAGTGCTCGCTTTTTATCCGACGCGAACAGACGAGGAGTCGATGCATCAGATACCGCGATATATATATATATATATAAAGGTGAGGTTGCGGAGAAAAAGGTCTCATACGCGGCGCAGCTCGCGCGATAAACTTGCCGTTAAATTAGGCGTGTAAAATCGGATCTCTCGAGTCTCGTGTATCTCGGAGTACACGTGGCGCTTAGATCAAGTGCGACTCGGACTTTCTTATATTTTCCGCAAATTTAAAATAAAGAACACAGAGCTTTATTTACCGGCTTATTGCGCAGCTCGAATAAATCTCTGTTATTGTTTGCGAATCTTTTTCTACAATAAAATACTCTTCCGTCGGTAAATTCCTCTATTTTTCGACGATTTTCCATTTCGGATCTTTCGGTACAATTTCGATACAAAAACATTTCTTTCCGTTTGAAGCGGCGAGACAGCCGATATTTCGTGCTCGCGGAAAGCTTCATCTGCGTGTTATCAGACGCTCAACACCTCGTCGTAAATTCGAACTAAACTCACGTAAGTTTTAATCGGGCAAACCGTTGAAGTGCAACGGTTAATTAACGAGAAACCCAATCCGCGCGCATGTTATTCTAGCGCGCTTCCCGCGGCGAAATTGTTATTGTCTTTCTTTGATCGATCGGTGGCAATTTAAAGCCATCCGGCGAATTACAATGGCACTCATTACGCGCCCGACCGGTCCGGCAATTAGAAGCGAATTTCGTCGCCCGCGATCACATCGCTACGTATTCAATCGTTTCATCGAATTGGCTTGTGTATTTTATGTATTTTGTACGTATCTTGTGCGTATTATCTAACACATCACGTAATATCGTGTGACATAAAAGTATAATGTCATTATCAATGTCGCTAGCAGAATATCATGTAAATTTCTCGACTGCGCGCGACATTACGCGTATTAATTTTCCATCACAAAAGGGAGAAACTGTGTCCGATAATTACTGGCGATTTATAATTAAACTTCTACATTTGTTTTTTTTTTTTTTTCACACCTTTGCCATTAGTCTAATTAAAAATATAACTTATTGCTCATGTCTAACATATATGCGCAGTTGTACATAATTAAAATATATGAACGAGAGAGAGAGAGTTTCAAACACGATGTATGTAGAAATAAAACCTTTCTTCATAGAAGAGAACTTTTATTTGTTAATAAAATATTAATTTGTTAATAAAATATGATTTCGTGAATAATTGTTTTGCAAACAAAATTACGACCAAAAAAATTCTACGAAATCGCAGGAATATTTAATATCTCTCTGAGTTTTTTTCCATTTCTTCGTTCTTCGATGTGAATCACATTGATGAATTCAGATAGAAGCATTAATTTGACGAATCAAATTGATACTATGCTATGGAATGATAGAAGGCTATTGATTGCGTGCGAAGTTCTTTAATGCGTAAAGGAAGATTTTTATCCCGACACGCATCGCGACAGAGCGTGAGATATACGACTTTCTAATCTGGATTATTAAAGGTTACGATCTCGGTCTGCAGCGTGTGATATCTCTGATTGATTTATATCCTTGCCCTTTCGCGAATCAACCCATTCACCCCGTTATTGGCCTCGACTTATCATAAAGGAAACGGCGAAGTTAGACGTTCTGCGGGTCTGTTATCGTGAGATATCAAACCGCGCAATTGTGTGACATAAAACGGAAAGGACGAAAGAAAGATTATCCGAGATACGAGTGAGAGAGAGTCTACAATACCTCTTACTCTCCAAGATGATTTTAATCGCTCCTCTTTTATTCGCCACAATCCCGATGCCTCTTACTGACGTAAAGGTTGAAAATACACACGATGAGGGATTTCGATCGATATATTTTCGTAAAAGAGGAAAACAAATTTATTTTTTCTCCAGCAAGATGAGCCGAAGCAATTTGACGAGTCGTTTCGAGCTGTGCACATTTTCGCCGCGCTCTTCTTTGATATCTCACCTCCTTCATTTTCTCTCTTCTACTCCCGAAGAAACACGGTGTTTCGTTACACCGAAATTGCCTCGTGTGTTTCGTTACATGTGTGTATTTTATTACACGAGCAAACGTAATTACACAGCAAACCAACGAAGAAAGAACTTTCGCCAATTTACTACGGAGAAAAAAATGAAAGAATCGCGAGTACACATGATAACAATTATCTTCCAACCGTCTTCCTTTCGCCGTGTCCTTTTGATTTTCGAGAGCACGAGGTGCGAATCGCTGGCCACGTAACGCACATCTGGCTCCTCCAGGCACATCCCTCGTGCGCGGCATGTGTGCCTTCTCGGACACGCACAGCAGGTGCATTCGCTTGATTTCACTCCCGTGACGCGCTGATTACGCGGCAAAGCGTGTTACCACATTGCCACGGGTTGGCGAGGGTAACTCGGAATGACGACGATGACGACGACGACGACGACAACAATGAGTTATGCCGAAGCGCGCCAGAACAACGGTTGATTGTTTCACTCGGCGCGCTAACGCACACCACAGTCGATCGCTCGATTCTTACATTAATCGCGATTTACGATGTGACCTGATTTTCGCACGCGAGCAATGAAAACGAACGCGTTCGAGAGCGCGGTGGAGGTTTTAGATCAACCGAGTTTTACGTTTGACAGAACGGATTGAATTAATATTGTACATTTACAAGACACTTGCGCGCGCGCGCATCTCTCTCTCTCTCTCTCTCTCTCTCTTTCTCCTCGATTTGCATACTTGTAATGAGAAAACTCGCCGCAACATATTTTACGTTTGTACTCTGATACTCTACAAAAATCAGGTCAGGTAATACAGAGTGAGAGAGAAAGACATTTATATATTTGTATACAACTTTAATTTTATTATTATTTCATGATTTTTTTATCATTATTTTATACAATTTTAGTGTTTTATTATATCCTTGATTTTAATTTTCATTCGAATTTTAGATAAGTTTTACAATCACAACTAGCCTGTGGACAGTATCAATTGTAAGAACGGTATCAATTTTTTTTACAAATTTAATTTTATATTATTATATTTAATTTTTTTATTATATTTGTGTGTGATATTTTACGTTTTGTATTTTAATCCTCTTGTAATTTTTCTCTCTCGGACTACGCGTGATATAAAACAGCACAATCATTTTTCATAAAGTAGTGAAAGCTCTGTAACATTTGTAATTGATAAAAATTAAAATACTTAAGTATTGTTTTATTAAAAACAATACGCACATATATGTTTTCAAAAATAAACAAGATAATTTAAAATAACAATTTGCGAAGATCGTCGTCGTGCACGATCTTTCGTGAGAATAAGGAACGGACTTCTCCACCGTCTCGAACAAAGATTATCAAGAAGAAAGAGATCGTCGCGAAGTTTATAATTCCACTTATATCAAAGTTCGCGTAATCTTTTAAGGAAGTTGAAGAAATAAGAATGACACGACGCACTGTGATATCACTTTTGCTATAAATTATAGATACGTAAAAAAAAAACTAATCCGATTCACGTGAAGTATCGCTACGCGCGAGGTACTAGTAATCAGTCCGAGACTCCGATGTGTCAAAAAATCACAAAACGATATTGGCTGAAATTTGGCAAGCGTTCTTTTCATCGGTGATGCTTTCAAAAAGTTTTTGCAATTAAATTCTCACGAACCGTAATACGCAAAAAAAAAAAAAAAAAACACGTGCGTAACAAAAAACCGCGGAAGATAGCAATCTCATAGATCATTCGTTATTGCTCTTGCAGAAGAGAGTTTCACAGTTGCAAATTAATCGTCCGGAGAAGTTGTGCTTCCGGTGAGTAATATCAGACGACTAAAGTGGCGAGCAACATGCATATGCGCGCTGTGATAATTATATTCAGACAATTTCAATTTTGTCAGTATGGAATTACACAGCGAGTTAACAAATGTACCCAGAAATGATTCAAATGACAGAAAAATGACGCCGCGCGGAAATGTTCGCGCAATATTTCAAACGAATTCAATTTGTTTTGTTGTTAATATTTGGTTGATGAAATATTCCGAGCACAAAAACACACGGTTCAGTAAACAGTACTAAGCAGCATCGCGCTTTCATTTTTTGTTTTCTCACACAGCAAATTGTAAAAATATAAAAATTATTATTCGAATTATTCTACCACTCTTGTAAAACAATTTATTTTAAAAAAGACATTTTCGCGTTAATTAATGCGATGTTGATGTGTAAATGTAGTGAATTTTCGCGCGCAAAATATTCATCGCGGCAATGTTGTCTCTTGTATAAACTAAATCAGACCGTATTTGTACAGAATCGTAAATCTTCATAAATATATTACACAGGAAAATTTTATGTGTATCGAAGAGAAATATTTTTACGGTATATATCGCATAGAACGGTACGGTACATCGCATAAAATATGTTTGTGAAATACTTACGTGTAAGATATATTACGATCGTCGCGCTATTTTTTTCTCGACTGTAATAAGCATCAAAATCGCAATACATATTAGTGTTAAAAAATAATTAAAAACTTCAGCCCTTGTATTGATTTAGGATTTAATTCTTGCGACTTTTTTTCGCCGATGTACGTGCGAAACCAATATCTACTAGCGTTAAGCCAGTAACGGATTAACACACCAATTGAAGCGCGACATAAAAACAAAAAGAAAAAAGAACGATAAATATGTCGACAATTTCATCCGTGCCCGTATTTTGCACGATCCATATCGATATGTTATATACCTCGAAGTGTTCTCGGCCATTGTATTCCTCGCTCGTCAATTTCGGTTATTTTTCGAAAGTCGGAGCTGATGAGCGTGCAGGAATAATGACGCGCTCATGTGCCACTCGCCGACGCTTTTCGTCGAATTGCCAATAAAAAAAATCCAAGTTTTTTGCTCGCAATTTATCGCACGTATCGACACGATTCTTCTCCCGCGCATGAAGTACGTACGTAATGGCATAATGACGATATTGATTGGATCATTTCGCGGCGCGGCGACGGAAGTTTTGCTGCAGTTGGCAGACGTTGCCTAATCACTTCGACTTGTCGGTACGTAATGAAGCGCGAATTATTGTGCTCGCGATATCGTTCGAAATCAGTCTGCCTATATTTCCCCGAAGCAATCTCGAAGCCGAGCCAAGTGAAAAGTTTCGATGTTAATCATCTTTATGAGACTCTTTATACGAAATAATTTAAGTTACTTTTAGCAACTTGATTTGATCTCTCTCTCTCTCTCTCTCTCTGTCTGTGAAATTACACGTGAAAAAACTATATCAATTCGCATAGACAGAAGCTCGACGATCACGAAGATAAAATAATCAAGTTGTTACTATGCGCATTTTAAAGCTCGCATTTTATCATAACGAGTCGTCGCTAACGCGCATTAACGACCGGTTAAGTGGAATGCCAGGAGTAAATTTGTCCGGTCGCGCGCATTGCGCGCAAACATCGGCGGTAACGAGTTCGTGAAAATTTCAGCTAGAATTTCGAGACGAGAGCAGCTGGATCTGTCGGAAACGAATGTTCTGGAGAAAAGATGCGGTAAAAGTCCGCGACATCTCGACCCACTTCTTTTACCGCGAGATGTGTTCTTTGTAACAGTTGAGGTTTCTCTCTCTCTCTCTCTCTCTCTCTCTCCCCCTCTCTCTCTCTCTCCGGAGGAAAAAAGGTCTCTGGTTTTGCGAAAAGCTTTGTAGATAAATGTTAAATCACTCATAACGAAAACATATACCTATACCTTATACAAAAAGCTGTACACGAAACAAATTTTTCTCAAATGTTTCCGGGATTGCGGAGTGTGATTGGTTGAAAACGTTTTAAAATATGTAGTTATTTATATTATTGTGTATAAAACATGCTAGCAACAGTTTAAAACTATTTAATAAAAATATATTTCTTTTAGTGAAAATCTTTGTTATTTCATTCGATAATCAAATTCTTCCAATTCGTCGTAATTGAATGCAATTGGAGCGCAAAACGAGGAGCAAAAGTGGAATTTTACATTTTGCATGAAATTAAAACAAGCCCCAAATTCAATATTCGCGACTTATACATCGAATTATTATATTTGATTAATTTGCTTCGCAATTGCGATTTTCAGCGAAAATTCATGATCCTTATTATTATAACCTCTTTCCATCGTAAATTACTTGCTTCTCTTTCTCTCTCTCTCTCTCTTTTTCTCTCTCTTTCTCTCTTTGTATCTTTCTCACGTACACACATACATAGCTCTTGCAACCCAAACTTCATACAGTTTCGAAATTATAACGACGCGAAGGACGAAAGCCAACAAAGTTCGACAACAACAGATAGTTAACAAATGGCGAGAGTAATGCATTAACATTAGGAGAGCACGGGAAGATAACGTAGTTCGACGCGGGGATTCTAAATCGAGTCAGACGGAAGAGAAAACAAACCGGGGCAAAAGTTGACTGTGGATCCAGTCAGTCGGCGAAAAGCGATAACGCCCGCCGGCGGATATATTGTGTTGCGTTGCTTTGTGTTGAGGCTAAGAGACGCGAATATTACGGAAGAAGAAATCGAAGCGCGCGGAAGTAGCAGCGCGCTGTTACGATTCACCTTGAGGGTGTGGAAGAATCGAGGAATAAAACTCAATCAATCAATAACATCACGCGAATACATATTTATATATTGATGTCAATCAAATACAATTTTTTTCTCCGAGATTTTCCTTGTAACTTCTCGATTGTATTAACTTTCTCGCGCAATCGCTGAGGCAGAGAGCGTCGCCACTTAGATTTGCCGATCTTGCGATCCGCACACTGTCGACTCCGAAATTTGATTTTGCGCTTAGCTATCTTCGCCCTGTCGTTTCGCACCTGCTATTTACTCCAAAATTTACTTCCGCGCCATCGCGTGTCACCCTATATAAACTTCAGCACTTCTGTGTGTATGTGTGTGTGTGTGTGTGTGTGTCTGTATGCATATGGGTATGTCCAGAAGTGCTTACAGATGCGAATAGTTCGCGGTCTTCTCTTTCTGCGATCAAGACAGCCATCGCGAACGGAAAGAGAGAGAGAACGCTCGGGTGTGATCTGGAAAGAGAAATGAACTCTCGCATAACTTCCTTGTGTTTTTCCTCATTCATTTCTAGATTCCGGTAAAGTCTCTTCGGCGCCAGCAAGATGGCAAATGTTCTTCCTCGCCGGCAGGAAACGGTTAGTTAAATGAGTTGAAATCTGTTCCCGCGATGACAAATGATATCGAGATATTAATTACCGCTTTGAGAAGACGCCGCGATCGTGTCGTCTTTAATTGACCGTCGCGCGAATTTTACATGTTTATTCGCACAATGACAATAAGTTAAAGAGAAATTATTATCACGTCTGCACGTTTAAACTGTCGCTCGAGAAGCGAGAGAATCACACAAGCGACGCACAATAACGCATCTCTTGGGAAGTTGTTTTTTTTTTTTGTTTTTTTTGTTTTTGTTTCGATGTAACGCATCGCTGTGTCGGGAATCGAGAGGATTGATAACACCCCGCGGAGCTGTTGTTAGAAAAACTATCGGCACCGAACTACGTGATTTCATTTCTATCTCGGGATTATTCTCTTTCATCTGTTTATCGCGATTGCGACGCGCGCCATAAAATTCTCTTGTTCCGCAGATCTCGCGCTGATACATCGCGAATATTTGAATGAAATTTT
>QVOB01025246.1:0-16797 GCA_014839585.1 Pseudomyrmex concolor
CTTTTAACTTACTTTTGTTACTCATCACCTTCCTTTTCTCTTCTTCGCTGTTCAAACTTACTACTATTACTTGGTTACTTACTCTCCCAAACTCCACACCATCCAACCCTAGTTTCATCTTTAGAAAATATCTCGCCCATCTTTTAGGACCTTTATTACCTTAAGCTCCTTTTCATCCTTTATTCCTTTTATTACGATGTTCTTCTTTCTCTCTTCCTTTTCTTTATTCCAGATCAGGCTCTTTAATTTTTCTACCTCTCTCACGCTGAATCTTCCTTCTCTTGTCTCTGACGCAACCGATCCTGCTCGACTACTCCTTGCGGTGAATTTATCAGCCTCTCTTGTACTCATTCTGTCTTCTCTCTCCTCTGATCACATCGCACCAACACAACTGCAAGCTCTATTCATATTCTCTTTATCCGCCTTTCTTTTTTCTTTCATCTCACATATTTCTTTACCTATTTCTTCATCGTTTACATTTCACATTTTTCTTTACCTATTTCTTCACCTTTACCTTTCACATTTTTCTTTACCTATTTCTTCACCGTTCCTCCAGTATCCTCAATCTAACCTCCCAATTCGTTTTCTTTTTTTTCCACTCTTTCATTATTTTTCCGCCTGTTTTTTTCTTTCTTTCTTCCATTCGTTCATTTCCTTTGATATCCGTTCCATTACCTCTATTTTAAAGTTCTCCAGCTTCTCCATATCTTGTTCCTCGCTTCGTCGTCCACTTACTTCCGTTCCTAGAAACGTAACCTTCTTCTTCTCCGACTTTCTTATATCTTTAGGAACGAGCTCGAATTCTAGGGATTTTTGGTTTTCCTCTCTCTCTCTCTCCTAACTTTCGCCAGCCTGCTAGTCTTCCCAGCCTCTATGCTTTTTCCCGCCATAACCTCTCTATACCCTTATCTTTACTTACTTCTAAATTCTCTCTTTTTTATCGTATCCCCGGGCCTTCCTTCACTTCCTATACTTTGTATCCTTACCTTTTAGTATATCCGCTTAAACCTAATATTAGCTCGTTATTACTCTCTAAAACTTCGATGAAACACGCACGCAACAATTCACACATTCGCACACTGTCACGCCGCCTAACCAAGTGAGAACTGTAAATATAATTAAATCACTTCTGTTATATATGCGCGCGGAAAATTACCGAGAAAGTACTTCGTATCAATTTGAAATTAAGTAATTACAGGATTTTAAATTAAGTAATTACACGCAATCAATACTCGGTTATTAATTGAAGAATCGCGGTCCTAATATCGCGGCTACATTTCATTCAACGTGCGGACGATATTATATATATTATATTAGAAAGAGAGAGGATTGAAATCTGACATTGATGGCGTTATTATGTATTGAGCTATTCACAGGTATCCTCTGTTTCGAGCGGCGTTCCCCGTCATCTTCATTCGTCGAAATATTGACGCAAGAATTCCATAGACTGTAATCGGCTTTGGATTAGTAACATTTCGATCGTAACTAGAATCCGATTTTCGCGACAAATGGACAACCGGCGCGCCGTTAACCCGAGCTGTATCAAATTCCATCATCTACTGATCTATTTTTCATCTGGTTTGTGTTTTACAAACAAAATCGAGAACTATATTTCTAAACTGACAATGAAACATCAAAACTCGATTGTTTGTTTAATTGCCGGCATGTTTCTTGTGCCGACGAGCTTCTGTTTTTTAAAGCTTGTATCTTTAAGCACGCGATTACGATGCAAATACAGGCCAATGTTCAACGTCAACGAATTAATGAAGGAATCACAGTTATCGGTGACACGTGGCGATAGACGATCGCGCGTATAGTATCACTCGCTCGATTCGTGATCGTGCCGAAAGCAAATAGCTCTTAGTCGCGGTGGTTCAAGCACATCAAAACGTTTTGAATTTTATGTAGTCGGACGTCACGCGCGGCGTACTAACGACTTGCGTTTTTTTGCATACTTTCTATTTCTTCGCTTTTAGTTAATTTGATTGAATTAACATTCCGCGCCGCGCTATGACTCCATGGTCGTGTCAGCGGCGACGTTGCCGTCACGCATTTATCTCATATCTGATTTAGATGTTATTACGCGAACAATGAAACACGCGAAATATGTGTACATATGTGTGTGTAAACTTACGTCGGATGAGGAGAGAGAGAAAGAAAAAGAGAGAGAGAAAAGAGAAATCGCATTTGGACCGCACTATGATTCATTCGATTGCGTATCGCAAACACGATCGACAGTAGTAATTTATTTTGATTCGTTTGCGTAAAGCAGTAACAGGATGACACACTCCTCTTCACGACGGCGACGATTATCGTAGTTGCAATTTAATCTACTCTATATATCGTCGTAATGTGCAATCGAAAGAAGCTCGACTCAATAAAGTTATCACGGAAGAAGCAGAGCGAGTTTATGCTCCGCCAGTTGTAAAAAACGCGAAAAAAATGAAAGGAGAAAAAAACAGAAGAAAAATTGCACCGGCGATGCACGCGAACGCGCGCGCGTACATGCAGAGGCCCGCAATAATAATTTACCACCTCTAATTACGTCCACGGTACTTTCCCTCGAAGTGCACTAATAACCTCGACGAGCCGGCCGGCAGCGCAGGGGCAGCTGCACCGTTTTACAAATCTCGCATTTACATTTACGACTCGTAACTTACGAAGTAGCGGCTCGTAAAGGAGCAGAGCGTTAACGATAATTGCAGAACCTAGGTTGTACTCGCGTCGGTTACGCGTATATAGTTTCTGATAAGTCCTTTAATTAATCCGCGCAAGTTTTTGTGTGCCGGCTTACCTTGTCTCGCGAGAGTTTTCTTTTCCATCGCTGTTCTATCGCTCTCGCAATACTACTGTAACACTCACAAGTGTTATCGGGCAGATGCAATTTCCGCTTCGAAGACGACGATCGAAGTTATGCGCGGCTCGCAACACTACGGTTTATCGATAATTGCGCTCGTGTTTTCGCAATATTGTATTTCATCTCGAAGAAGGCGTTGGTCGTAGATGAATTGTTGTACAAGACGAGGACAGAGAAAGAGAGAGAGAGAGAGAGAGAGAGTAAGCTCGCAAATAATATACGAGCGGACAGAGAAGAAAGCGAAAAACGACAAGCCGTTATATATAACCCTTCTCCAGAAAAATTATATCAGTTCTGCTCGCGTCTAGCCTTGAATCGATATCCTAATGATAAAAAAACCATATGTATACACATCATGTTCGTAGACACCACGTGTCGCATGGCGTTGCGTCTAGACGAGATTGTAAAGAAGCTGTGGTCGCCGAGGACTTAATACGATTCCATTTCTGACGGCTGCGAGTGCATCGCTCGCGCGAAAAAGCCCGACTTCCTCTCGTTCTCGCGCTTTGCAGCTTCTCATATAACACAGTCGTCTGGCTGTCAGATTCCATCTCCGAACTGCGCAGAAAATCATGAAGTCTCTCTTTTTCTCTCTGTTACTGCTCTCACGTTCTTTCTCGCTTTTTTTATAACATCCGGTATGACTTTCTACCCTAGTCTTTAACCTTTAGAGGACGGGAAAATTTTGGTTCAAATCGACCTTTTAATTTACCCGAAATGTATGTATAATTTTATCGGATTAGTCGCTCTAAAGGTTAATAGCGAGTATATCTTTTATTTCACGCTTAATTGTCGGTGAAAGAAAGCGCGGAGATAAACGTCTCGTATGAAAGTCGAAAAATATAGATAAATGCAACTTTAATATCATTTATAACATTTCATGACGCAATAAAAATATTATATCATAAGTATATGTATAGTGATATGTAAACTGTAGATATAAAAGAGGAAATTTAACTCTTTAAGCCCTATGTGCCACTATAATGACTTCTACTAGGCGTTCTTTCAAGACGAATCGCCACTATAGTGGCTTTCTGCTAAGCGAGTTTTAGAACAAATAGCCAGTATAATGGTTCTCTTCTTTATCTCGCATTGAAAGCCATATACAACATTGTTATTGTATAATACGAGAATGATCTCACATTTTTTATTAATATCGTTAATTCGCATGTCACGGCAGAGCTATCCGTGCAGCTTATAGCTTTACAGTTAGTTCAGTTATAGCGAAAGGGTTAATATCGTAGATATTTTATTATATTTATTAGATCTCTTCGATTTTAAAATCTACAAGTTTGCAAATCAAGTTTTTAAACTGAACATAACTAAGTTTAAGTATTGAGATATACAGAAAACTTGTATTTTTCTCAACTTTTCTGAAAAGATCATTTCAGAGAAATTTAATCAATAATCTAAGATTAAATATAGAAAAACGCGCGAAAGATAAGTGCAGAAACTCGAGAAAGTGCGTGCATACTATAATTCGATATCCTCGATGTTCAAGGGCGCCTAAATTTCTTAAGGGGATCTCCTGAAAACGGTGACTAGCCGACCGTAAAGATTGGCGCTCATACATAAATAACATTTTCGAGGCGCAGTTGCATCGGAACGCGTGCTGTTCGTGTACACAGCCACATGTATGCGTGAAAGAAATAGTAATGCGGTTTCAGAAGACGTACGATTTTCCGCCCTTCTCACGTGACCGCAGTCACGTATCCCCTACCTGAACTACCAGGAATCACTTGGAACCCACCGTCTTCTATTTCGTCGCTGTCGTCGCGAGTGCACGTGTCCTTGAGCACGTGCCTGCGTACGTGCGTCTTAATGGGATTTCAGGATATCACGCGGGTGATTGACTTGCTCTCTTACGAGCGACAGGTGTTCCCTTTCACCGACAAACAACGAGCGCCGTCAGGTGGTCTGCGCGGCAGATCTCAGCTTGCAAATTCAATCTCGCCGATCGCGCGGCCGTCTCGTAAAATTCGATGGCTCGGAACGAGTGAAACCGCAACTTTTCTCTCTCTCTCTCTCTCTCTCTCTCTCTCTCTCTCTCTCTTTCTCGGTTCTGAGATATTCATATCTTGATCCTGAGATATATTACGCGGAGAGAAGATCGGCTTCTTTGAGTCGTGCCTCCCCTTCCTCGTTCCGGGCCATCGAATCGCGCTTTCGATACGTAATAACGTACACGTACAACGATCGCTAACGGCCGCTACTTCTCCCGGCTAATGCACACAATGTGTACCAATGGCACGACAGCTTAATGGAATTCCGTATTCCATAAAACCGTGAAATTGATACTAAAAAGCAGATATGTACATATTGTAAACGCTTTCAACTGGAAGACGAGTATCGCATTATGTATATTATGCGGCGGATGCTGCGGGAATCACTTAAAACGCATCGCGGCTATGCGCGCATGTCTTTAAATATTATCATACAAGAATTTAGTAGGATTTTACGCGTCGTAAAACAATATATGTCATGGGAAAGCGTGGATTTGGTTTTAAAAATATTGAGCTTTTCCTACTTCATTTTTTTTCTTGGAAATTATTTTAAGTAAGTTATTAGTTTAATCCACACACACACACACACACACATCATGATCTTTCGTTAACTTTTCGCAGACAGTCCAGATCCACTTAAAAAACCGGTCTCTAATAAAAATTATTTTTTGTAAACGCTTATATCTTTAAACTAGAAAGTTTTTCACTTTGTTTTTTTTTTTTTTGGTCAAAATCGTTCAAACTTTTGATTAAAAAAAACAAAATTTAAAAATATTGATTTTTCGCGGAGATATTCGATTTTAAAGTCGCGTGGATCTCACAAAACCAATCTGTCCAATTATAGTAGTTTGTTTTTAAAGTCTGTTTTTAGTCTGCAAAAAGTTAAGAAATGTTTAATTTCTTATAACTTATAAACTAAGCAACATATAAATAAGTAAATTATAAAATAACATTTGATTTAAGATATGCTATTTCTCGAAATTCTTACTCAGTATCATTGAATACTTTTAAGATAGCTGTTGCTCTTCACCTGAACTCCAATGTAACGTTGCGTATATCGCTTAATGGAATGTCATGTATGTATAAAATGACGAAGTCAATACTAATAGATAAATGCGTACATGCTGAGAAGTTGAAAATTTTTTCAGAAGACCAGCGAGTACGCAAATCTTTAATGCCTTCACATCATCCAGTTTGGCAGAAATTTTTATTTTGTGAAATGCTAAGAAGAATGTAACAGACAGACAGACAGACCTCAAAAAATATATTTTGTAATATATATTCTCGTTGTATTTTGCTTGTACATTTAATTTTAATATCTCCTTCGTAAGTCGCGCTCGCTGCTTTTTAAATACTGCAAAAACGCCGAATTGAACGTTCGTTTTTTGCACGCAAAAATTATTTGACAGAAAGTGATACAACGTTACGACAACACTATTTTTATTAGCTGCTTGCTTTTGCCGCATAAAACAAAGCGGAATAACGGACGAGTCAAGATACATGATTGAAACGGATGCCGAAGATTCTGTTGTACAATTCGCGAGCCAGAAGAAGCAACATCGATATTCTCGATAAGAGACAAAGAAAGAGGAAAAGCAAACTACATTCGAGAGAGAGAGAGAGAGAGAGAGAGAGAGAGAGATCCTTTGTTTTGCAAAAGTCTATGCAAAAGAGAAAACGAAGAAGAAACGATGTGTAAGATGTATATTGGAAGATCGAGAGAATTTCTCGACTTGTTGGTATGTATATGTCGGTTGGTGGTCTCTGCTGTGAAGACGAGTGGTCTTTGAGTAATAAAGCTCGCCGTGAGCCCTACGCCGATCGGGAGGGGATAAAACGGGATCCGCCAGAACGCGACGTAGTAGAGTAGGACGCCACATTGAAACCGTGATGATCTTGTGAATGAATCTACTTGTCCTCTTTCTTTTTCGATCTACTCTGTTCCTTCCCTTCCTTTTACAGCAAGACAACGCGCTTTTAGTGATCACTTCGATTTCACACACACACACACATATAAGCTGGAATTTCTTCGTTTCTTTTCAACTCTTCCTCTTAATCTAATCTTCTTTTTTTTCTTCCTTCTTGTTTTCATCGATTAGTTTTTTTTTTTTTTTTTTTTTTTTGACTCAGCTTCTCTTTTTTTTTGTCTTCCTCGTGCTCTTTTCAATATTGCGTTCGGACGATGATCGAAGATAGATTACTGAGATGAGAAGATGAGACAAATTTCGCGTAAGAAAATCGTGTGCGAATTTTCGACATGTTATAACACATCGTGCTCGATACAGAAATATTGAATATTAATATTTACAACAAACGTGTTTGATCACAACAACCATCGACAAAGTTTTTATTCTATCTATCCCATATTGTCACATATCGAATTTATCATATTTTATTGTCGAATTTTTTAATCTGCAACACATGCAAACTTTAAATCCGAGAATTTCAGCTTCGCTGATTATGAGAGAGAAAACTCACTCAATCAGAAATTTACACTACTCGCACAACTCGCGGGAACTGTTTCTGTTTGGTATACAAGCAATTCTCACGCAAAGCATTGATTTCTCGATCATGCTATGATTTATTTCTAATTAAACAAATAAATTTAGATATAGAGAAAGGAGTGTTTACTTTGGATTTAAAAGATTATCGTCTACAGTAATCTTTTGAATGAATATGTCTACCTGTGCCTTTCGCGACTTCTTCTTGCGTTCTCGGACTTCTTTTTGCTCTCGCCATCCTCACAGGCGGCGGCTCTTTTGGTACACACTCCTATTTCAGACTAGGATCTTCTTCTGCCCGCTTCAGAACTTTATCTCCTGTGTTTTTTCTAGTAAGCATCAGACGTCTCGTTGTAGAAATAATCAAGGGCAAGATTCGTGTAGGCAGGACCAATACAAACGTGTGAACGCAGCCAGAGGCAGATCAAGAAAACACTTGTTGGTTAATGTACTTGTTTCTCTCTCTCTCTTACTCACTCACTTATTCATTTATTCACTTACTCTCTCACTCACTCATTACTTCTTTTAATTTTTTTATAGTAATATATATTTTAACAATTACCCAAAAACAGTAACAAAAAAATTCTGAAATTGAAGGAAATATTTTGAGATATCTTGTATGTACATGTTTATAATTTTTGAGCTAGTCTCTAAACCATGTTTGCATTTTGAGATATCTTTTTCGTTATTAAAATTGATGATTGTTTTTTTTTTTTTTTTTTTGGTTAGCTACGTTTCTTTCGAAAAGATTTCAAACATTATTACACGATAAATTTTCCAGTGTGGAGGATTTATTCAGTGTGATTTTCCGCGATATACATGAAAACAAGTTTCAGAACCGTTTGACAAACTTCTCCCGCAACGCGTTTCTCTTTTCTTTCTCGAGCGACTCGAGGTGCTCGACCTAATCTCTATTTTCTCAGTTGTTACCAACGGTGTTCTTTTCAAATTGTGAATTATGAACCAGCAGGTAAAAGCCATGTGTAAACGCGGGCAGATCTAACTAAATAGTAATCGACAACGATTTATCTTCGGTCTCGATAACGTCTATCTAACTTATTCGTTCTATTTGTTATTTCTATGTCAACGTTTGATGTAAGAGACATCTACCACTTGTTAAACTATTAAAAAATGGAAGAGCATTTATAACTGATAACGGAGAAAATTGGGAAATCAATTCGAGGGAATATAGTTGTTGCGTAATCCTGAAGTCAAAAGTTTCTCTCAAAAAACGTATAAGCCTGAGCTGCTAAAAAGTGCGTTATTTGTGTTACGAGACACTTGAGAGCTTCAGTACGGTTCTTAATTCTAGACTTTTATAATCAAAGTAACCGAAGTAATCTTTTGAGAACGCGACATCTAGTTTTGCAATCGTAACGACTGCATGTCTGACACCGTGCTTGCGTCATTAAATTTCGTCGTTTGATTTTCAAAATGAATTTAATCGCAGTAGTCGTCGCGCTCGCTTTGATTTCTCAATCGATATGTCTTTCTTTTATGCGCGCCACTTGAGAATGACTGAGCAAACCTTTTGTCGCGAAAGTATTCTAACGATCTTTCTCGCGAGAGAGGTCCGGACTCGCCTATTAAACAAACTCTCGAGTCTTATTAAAATTTTCCAACCGACGTAGGGCGGCTTGCATCCTATCTGGCAGTGGCAACTCGTTGTTCGTTCTCTAAGAACTCTGGGGACGTTTAATTCTCGATAATTGCTACCACAGTCACGGCCTCTCCAAAGCTCGACTTCAAATTATGGCGACTCCATGCATCTTTACATCGCCATCATCGCCTTCCTCAATGCCTTCTTAAAAGAGTGTCTTCACGCTTTTCGTATCTACTTATTTACCTATCTACTTACTCACAACGAATCGTAATATTTAAAACACAAACTATATGGGATATATACAAAGCTATCTGTATTTTTTTTTTTTTTTTTTTTTTAGGTGAAGTCGGAAAATTTATGAGTGATTTATGCGCTTAGATTTCGAGAAATATTGTTTTTTTTTCTCTCTAATCGATTTAGTGATGTCGAAGAAAAAGACAGCAATTGATGTCGAGCAACCTTGAAAAATGTGAAAAATGAAAAGGACGGGAGCTGTTACAAAGATCCAATGGACTCTTCAAAATTGTTTAACTGTCTTCTACGACACACACTCTAGACACACTCTGGCAATGTAATATTTTCCCAGAGGAGAAAATGAACGTCCAATGAGTCCACTCGTTTCTCTAAGTAAATTGTCACGAGTAAGTGAATGTGATGGCTCGTATATAAAGATTTGTTAATTAAAATAAATATAAAAATTAAAAGATATTTTTTATCGTTATTATTAGGATAGTAAATTTTTCTATAAACATCGGAATTCTTATAGAAGCGTTGTCAATAAAGAACATGTTTTCGGAGCGGATAACATTAGCAAAAATTTAAAGCAAAAGTATTTCTTCTTCCGCCTCGCTCGACAACAGAATATAATCTTATGTTGGTCGTGCGTAACTGCATGAATCACGATTATTTTTATTGCAATCTGTCGACAAAATCAAATTGTAAACATTGTTTATCACATAACGCTATTATTATTCTCGACATTATTAGTAGTTTATGCTTTTACTTGCTTTTTTTGTTTTCTGATGATTCACTGTACACGACAGGATGTATCGGGTTATCAATGATTAACGGTGTCGACGACGTTGTAAAAGAAAATAAAAAAGATGCGAGAGGCTTACTCTAGCAAATACATAATTATATTATTTGTTATATCTGCTTAATTAATATCTTTTATATTATATCCCGTTTTATGTATAAACCTCGTTTTTCTGTTGAATATTCTGATAATCTGAATAGCTGACGCATTTTGTGATCCGTATTATTAGAAACTCTTAGTGTGTGATTTCGGTAATACATTCTGTGCACCTAGCGCCCAAATCTTAGTAAGGAAATTGCGTTAAAATCTAACGAAATATCGAAACGTGACGAAAGTGAGCTGCGTCAACTTAAAATTATTTAGAATTAAAAGGAATGTGCATTGCAACATATATGAGGAGACAAAAACACATGTGCAATCTCAATATTAATGTTGCCGATAACCAGGAAGCGCGAAAATATGTACGAGCGCGACGCGTTATTTCCTATTTTTGTATTTTTTATTTCGCGATATCTATTCTATGCAAATATATGGTGCTTTTTGCACAAACGCGTTTACGTGTGTGTGGCGAAAGTATCATACAATCATTGAAGTTTAAACAAAGAGAACGTACTGCGCTTTATTTTTCTTTCTGTGCTTTATTTTTAGAAACGCAAAGCAAGAAACGACCACTCGCGTGAGTATGTTCTCTCTTTCTCTGCCTTTCAAAGAATTGATAAATATATCTTAGATATAAGATATTCTTACCGGAGAAAAACATTTTCCTCGGCTCTTTCCTCCTAATTTCAATGCGTCGCGTTTCATCGCTTGCTGACGCCTTAGAAGAAAACTCTTTCAAGCTCCATTATTCGCGACGAGATTACAAGATGCCGCGTAAAAATGTCTCGTAAAAATGTTGCCGGATATGTAATGCGCTCGCGATAAATATTCTCTAGAAAAGAACCGATGCAATGCTGCAGCAGCTTTCTCTTTATCAATGTTTTTCCAGCAAATATACTCGACGGACGCATTATGACAATGCTTGAGTCTAAATTTTAATCTTTCTTACATGCAACTTGGTCATTATAAATCTCACGTGGATAACTATCGACCTTTCTCATTTAATATTTTAAACAATTCGGCATATAGGTATGCGTTGACACCATTACGTAAAGAATGGGCACTTATCGTCAGACTACTTAAGCAAGACTCGTAGATAACGCTAAAAGCGTTGTCTCTTATGGAGTTTATTTACGAGTTTAATAAGAGAATACGCGTATGCATACGCCAAGCGTTATTAATGTGTCGAAACCCGTGTGTTGTCATGATCACAGCTAAACACAAGTTATTTATCTATTTTCGCGGCGCGTTTAGCTATCCATTTAAAAAGAATCGTGTGTTGTCGAAAAATTCTGTACGCGACGACCAATGGGAACATCCTTGCATAAAAAGCGAAAATATAATAAAGATACGCGAGATTTAAAAACGAATTCTTAAGTTTTTAAATGTATTAACAGAAAAGATCACAGAACGTACATGTACATATAACGTACATACGTTTGTGTGTGTTCGCATGAGGCTACGTAATTTCGCGATCGTATACTGCGGGAAAGAGTCGCGTCGATTTTTGGATTCGCGACGTTCACTTCGAGGACTTCGATCGCGAAGGGACCTTGAAAGGCACGCGAGGAATCCAGCTTGTGTACGTTCACTGTGAGGTGAGCGCGCAAGTTTCCTGCTCCCGGTGAAACAGAGCGGCGATAAACTCGCGTGCTGCGATTAGCCGGTATTTCGAATTAATCGGCGTCAGCTAACGACCACGTCGTGTATTGCCGTTGCCGCCGTTAAAGTTGTGCGTGAGTCGCGCTCGAAATAGCTTGCGGATTCCTTCACGCTTGCGCTCGCGCGAACATTCTTGCGTAATTCCGACACCATTCGAAACAAAATGAGAAAATTGAAATTATCGGTGCGTTAAGAAATACGGGAACAGGCGGAATTTTTGGTGGAGAAACTGCTGTAGCCGGTTGAGCAATTCTATTCTTTCTACTAGCGCATGGTATCAAGTTTGATTTGAAAGATTGGCTCCGT
Source organism: Pseudomyrmex concolor (assembly GCA_014839585.1). Taxonomy (NCBI): domain Eukaryota; kingdom Metazoa; phylum Arthropoda; class Insecta; order Hymenoptera; family Formicidae; genus Pseudomyrmex; species Pseudomyrmex concolor. The sequence continues at coordinate 12,068 of QVOB01025246.1, forward strand.
GTTAGGTATAATTTATATGTTTTTGCTGCTTTGTAATATTCGGGAATATTTTCCACACGAGATGTGGATTAGCTGCTATAAAAAAAAAAATATGTAAAATTTTTAGATAAAAAAAAAAAAATAAATAAACACAAATGAAAGAGAAAAGAGCAAAAAACAAAAACTACATTTCTAAAATAATTTTTTTCTAAAGAACATTTTAAAGTTTTGGAATTCTTGTAAATTTTCTCGTGTGAATGATTTATGATACTCTCATTTCTATTTATTATTTTCTACGTAAGGATTCGGTCAAAAAAGAGAGAGAGAATTATTTTCTAAATATCACACTCTTTCGATCGACTAACTTCCGGAAAATTCTAAAAAAGTAGTTTTGTAAGTCACTAAAACCGAAAGTTTATATGGATCACACTTACGGCCTTGCAAAACGTTCGATATGGTCGTCATTCGAGAAGTTTTGAATGAATTTACGGTTTCTCTCGACTTTTTCGTTTTTCCTCTTTCTCGCTATCCGTAAAGCTGGTGCGCGCTCGCAATTTGCGATCTTGCAATAAGCGCATTTGATGATGAAAGAACATATTGGTCGAATTTCTGACCTCGCTGGAACTTCCAGAAATAGATTTTTCCAAGCTTATCTAGAGATCCTGCGCGTAAATGTCCGTTAATTATTCAATCAATAAAAGAAGAAAACCAATTGGATGCGCGTTCGAAACGTTGAGTACTAAGTTGTTAACTTACAAATTAAAGAAAAATAAATAAATATATAATTGCACATACATTCGGTATATTGGCTCGTATCGACGTTAATATTTAGTTGTATGCGTGCTATTAGTTTGTGTGCGTTTGTAAATAAATAATTCTAAAACTAAAACATTTATGTTCTCTAGCGTAATAGTGATTTCTATTAACTAATTGTAAGATACTAAAAGTTTTTACGCTTACAATTAGCTTAAGGTTTTACGTTTAGAAGAATATCAAGATAAAACATGCAAAGATTTTTATTATTTAATCAGCTAAGTTAATGCATCGTTCTTCCAATTATGTTACTTTTAAGATGCTTAGCACAGATTCTCAGAAACTGACACCACTGATCTAGATCGTTTAATCTTGCGCAATCTAGCACAAACAGATAAGAGCGAGTGTTGTTACACGCTGGCTTGCTTACGCAGCATATAGGAATGTAATTGCGGCGAAGAGATGACAATCTTATCGCAAACACATTGTTTGTCATTTTGCTGCAACATCGTCAATCGTTTAGTTCGAGTATTTTCGGTTATTTTACCAAGTCGAGTATCTCTTCCTCTCCACTAATCTCGATCTATAGTGATTCAATTTTGATTAAGATAACTCGGTGTGTAATTTGTCTAATTAACAGCCAAGTCATTTTCTCATGATATAATATCTCTCATATTACATATTACAACATATTACATATTTGTATTTTATTTACGCATAATTGTCGTAATTTTATCGCTTCTGTATGATTCGTACCGTTTCGAACATTTGTTACTGGTGTCATAATCATGATTATGAAACATGATCATCAACGTTACAATGCATGATGAAGAAGCTCGTCTACATTATAATATATGTATATTATCTCCGCCTGTTTATCTTTCTCTGACATCCATTTCATATTTCTCTTCCAAAAGCAGACGTTGTTTTCGAAAACCAGATTTCCGTTTTAACGTACGCTATGCGTGTTGTGTTACTATGAATAAACACTCCATGCTCGTTCCCGTGACATTTAAATTTCAGATCACGAACTACGCCCGCAAACTTTCTGATTTCAGACTCGGGCTATACGGGAAACCTGTGTTGTTAAATCGCGAGAAGATTCGTTCGCGCCGTCGATGTACGGCGACTATAAATTAACCTAATAATGTAACAATATAATTTAAGAACGCTCGAATTTCATGAACAAATTCTCTCGCCGTAAAACGACTAAATTACTTGAAAGAATTACTTAAAAGAATCTTGTGGCAATAACCAAAACGTATTCGAGAAATTTTTGATATACCTCTGTCACGTAAATAGATGAACCGTTATGTATGGAGCAATTTTTAAAATAATTATAAAAAGTCATACAGTTTGTGCTGATACTGATTCTATTGTATAAGTTTTTGATATCTCTCATATTTTACGCACTTGAATATATTCGATGTTATATAAGTACACAAATAGGTAAGAAAAGTATACATATGAATATGTGTATGTAGTAAAACATATGAACATGTGTCTATAAAACAATTAACACGCGTAGCTGGCTTGATCAAGGCATTCCAACGTGCGTAAAAAAATCCAGGTTGCTTCAATATTGACACACTACGACCCTTTTTAAGGTCTGATTGCGTCATTCGGATATACCTACATGTTCTATACACGAAGTCGTCGACATAGTTTTGTTTTTCTTTTGTTTGTCTTTTATTTATTACTACTTAATTATACGTCGCGCGAAGTTTCTTAGAGTTTAAAAAATTTTTTAAGTTATAAAGTCATAAAATGTAATACAAATCAAACTTTTCTTAGAAAACTTTTTATTTTGTAAAACGCTTTTCTCGGAAAAAATTAAAATTATGTTTTTCATGTTGTTTTAAACATTTTTCTAATATTTTTACATTTTTATAAGCATGTACGTGTGTGAGTCAATATTTATAAATTTAATTTACGATATATACGTAATGATTTTCTCGAGCGTATGTCTAGAAAAGACGTTCGAAATCACGCAAGTTTTCCGCGCAAAACTTCTCATAAAAGCAACCGATCTGTCGCAAAAAGTTACATTGCTTAAAAAATTATTATCCGATAAAGAATTATTGCTTTTGAGCGAGTAAAACCGCTCGAAGTTCACAGTGAAATAAAAAATCGTGTGTGCGGTTGCAGCATAAGGATCCTGTGAGGAAACGAGCCGCATGACAAAGTCGCCACGTTTTACACCGGTTGTAAGACGGCGAACGTTTCCTTCGACAGATTTGAGATACTTTATCGCGGCACGTATCCGCGCTCACGGACAGAAGTTCGATCGGAAACTGTGGAAGAAGCGCGGACTTTTTTTCTTTTGATATTACTTCGCACTAGGATGCGAATTAGAAAATCTTGGCGTGTGTGCTTTTACGATATAGAGCGTTTTCGTCAGAACGTCGAATATATGTTGGTTCATTCTGATAACATGAAAGGCGCCAAGTCGTGACGACACACGCGATAAGCTTGATAAGCGCATATATGTACATACGCATCGTGGGAAGTCGTTGATAATGCTGTTACACGTGCGCGTGTATACTACCACATTGTGTCGTCGTCATGATACAACGTGTTTACGATGCAGAAATGCATTATATGTAGAAATAGAGCAGTTTATAGTTATACTATTTATTTATTTATTTATTCTCTTTTTTTTTTTAATTATTATCAATTTACTAGAACAGACAAATAGTTTTCCGGTTTGTGACGAGTTTCTAATGAAAAAATAATAATTTATTATAATAATATTGTATTTTATATATATTTCATGTAAAATTTATTTATATGTATTAAGAAAATACAATATCGATTATAAACCGATTTTATCGTTTTAGTGAGTGTGTGTGTGCGCGCCCGCGCGCGCGTTTGTGTATACTCGAAGAAGTAATCGACTTTTATCTCCGTCAAATCTCACTACAACTATTTGCACAACTGTAAAACTATCGAAATGGAAATCAAAAGCCATTGAATTCTGAAAGAGACACGTCAGTAAAACTGGTATAATTTTAATTCGATGTGTGATTTATAGATGACGTGAAATCGACAGTATCTTCTCGCTTCGTTCGCAGTTGGAATACATATAAATTAAAGAGCCGTACGGCCGATCAGAATGATAAAATGATCGAGATATCGTTGCCGGTATTGAGTAGTATTAACAAAGTACACGATGACGCGGTCATGGATGTTCTGGTTCGGATTTTTTTTTTTTTTTGAAACGTTTTCTTTCACAGTGGATAGTAGTAGCAGACAGAGAACAGCCGAAAGTAGGTATCGGCGCCGTTCAACAAGTGGTTCACGATTGTCATCACACATGTGCGAATTAACCATTCTCCTTTCTCTCTCGTTCTCGATTTCTCTTTCTCTGCTGTGCACACAAACATGCATCTACATTGGTGTTTGTGTTTCCGCGTAACATATTAGGTGAAGTAAAAAGTTCTGAGCGTTTTCCGCTAGATATGTATCTTTAGCGGAAAACGCTCAGAACTTTTTACTTCACCTAATATATAGTAGCGAAAAGTGAATATATATATATATACACCGAGAGAACGGTTTCTTTAGATTTAACAAATTTCCAATGAAATTAATTTATTCCAAAGAAATTAATTTCTTTGAATTTAACAAAATTTGTTAAATCTAAAGAAACCGTTCTCTTAGATTTAACAAATTTTGTTAAACCGAATGAAAGCGAAGAAAAAGCATAACGCGTTCCGCGATGAAAAGGGGGTGAACAACATATGTTATCAAAATGTAAGTGCATTCGCGAGATCCTCTTCTTTTCGACGCATCATTGGACACTAGTTGCACAAAACGTTGCTGTGTTGTGTCAACTACGCCGCGCGTTGTTGGAAACGATCACGACGTGACAGTAACGATTTCTGAATATAGCGAGAAAATTTGGTGAGATAGAACGTTGCAGCGCGCCGCATGAAATACGCCGCTGAGAGACCATGTCGAAATTTCACCGTGCGAAATTTCACTCTGTGAGCATGTTT